>JAMAJW010000093.1:0-130003 GCA_023628855.1 Coniochaeta sp. PK30-01
GGGCTATCATCATGGTTCCTTTGAGTATGAGGACGGTTGTGCGGCGTGTTGAGAGATTATTGTATATGATGACGGCATGTGAAACAGGACGGCAAGGTACGGGCACGAAATACGGGCGCGAAAAGGGATTATTCTGGACCCAAAATCCGAGGATGTACAGGCTTAGGCCTAGACTTTTGCTTTTCCCCCTCTCTTGCTACTCCTAGCTTAAGAATTTCCTTGTGTATTGCTCTCTGTACGCTCCCATTCTACGATATCCCTAGTGCGGTAGAAATCCCCAAATGGTGTTGTTGCATGCCCTCATCTTCCATCGATCGTCTTCCCTCTCGGTTGTTTGCCGGACCTAGACAGCAATGCTTTAGGAAACATGTTTGGGCACTTCCGACTTCACTGATGGCACGAGACACTGACTGAACAGGCGAGCGCGGTGGGCTAGACTCAGGTGGTGTGTATCGTCAACACCGAGGAACAGTTGTTTGGTAGTGACGAGTACCTTACGTGGGACTCGACAATGGCTCGATCAGAAGGACTACAGAGAGGGCACGTCGAGGCACCCAGCGGCAGATATGCAACCCATCAAAGGAAGTACAAGTCGTCGGCCCGGTCTCCATCCCGCGTAGCCGAACGGGACAGTTGGGACAGTTCGCACAGCTCGATCTTGGATGATTTTGAGCGCAAAGATGCCAGCGCTGCTCCCTGATTCTTTCTTTTCATCACGTCTCTCTATTCCGACGGCTTTTCTAGAATAGTTCAAAAGACAAGAACAGCAAGGCAGACGTAAGCATTTCCATTCCCCCAACTCCATCGCTCTACAAGAAAACCGCAAGAGAGGGAGTCGCTCTTGCGGAAGTCGACAGACCCTTTGATATATATGCCGAGAGATGAAACCGCTCACAGCAGTCGGATACCGACTGTTGTTCAGCGCTTGTCTGACGAACAGAAACGCTGTGTAATGCGACCGAGACGAGATCGTGGCACATGACAGCTCAACCTTGTGCCACGCAGCCGCAAGCGACTTATGGCAGGCGTGGCCGTTACATCTGCCCACTACCACTAGGATTAAAATTCACGAATATGGCAACTCGCGAGCTCATTTCTTCCCCAGCTTCAGCCACTTGGGCAACTTCTTCCCCGCACCGTCACCGCCGCTTCCTCCGCCACCGGCACCCCTCTCCGGCTTGGCGGGCTTCGACTCCTCCTCCTCGGGCTCCTCGTCCGGCACCTCGGGCACGACGACCTGCCGCGCCGTGCTGGCTACGGCGCCGTCGAGGAACGGGGCCCGCCTCGCCTCCTCCGACACGCCGTCCTCCCAGGTGAGGTTGAGCAGCACGCCGCCCCGCAGCCCGTACCCCTTGACCAGCTGGTTCTTCTGCCCCTCGGCGGAGTCGGCGATGACGCCTTTGCCGCCGGGCAGCAGGAGCCTAAACCCCTCGCGCGGCGAGGCCATGACGCCGCGCACGGCGGCGTGGAGCGTCGCGCCGGTGGCGTCGGGGGGCAGCGTCCACTGCGCCGAGGTGCCGTCCGGGAAGCGGACCTTGACGCCGAGGGAGGTGACGGCCGCCAGGCGGGCGGCCTCGGCCTCGGCCTCGGCGGCCAGCTCGCCGTCGGACTTGAGGCGTCTGTTGTGGGAGGAGGCGAGGAGGCGCGCCTGGTGCAGCTGGGCGTGGGCGATGGTCGGCTGGTAGACCGTGTCGGGCACGTCGATCAGGGCCGCAGCGGGGACGTTGCCGCTCGGGGCCTGGAAGACGAGTACGGGGGCTAGGGGGTCGTGGGGTCGAGGAGCGTCGGCGTCGGTGGTTGTGGATGTGGTGGTATTGTCTTGCGGGGTTGCTGAACTTAACTCTGTGGCTGTTGTGGTTGGCGGCTCTGGTTGTGTTGCCGGAGGGGTTAGATCAGTCGTATCCTCCGCCAAAGTCGCTGACGGTTCAGGAGCTTGTGCCTCCTTTGCCTGGTCGCCGGCATGTCCTTGGGCATGTTCCTCTGCGCTTTCTGGGTCCACCTCCTTCAGGTACCGGCTGATATCCTCCATTGCTTCGTAAAGGGTTTTGGACATCCTCTGGAACGACACTCGTATCAGGACGGAGCCGGAGTTGATGCCGCACTGTGACAGTGTCTTCTGGAGATCCTCCATAGTCGCAAGCTCCCGACCCATGATATTCAGCACCGGCGACTCGTAGTATAGCTGTCCGCTGCCAGATTCGGTGCCACTGCTGGTCTGCGCCGTGCCCCTTGCGGTAATGTTCAGATTAAGTCCTCCACTCGCATCGCCGCTCTCGAACTGCCGTAGGACCTTCCATAGCGTAGTTTCGCTGGAAAACTTTCCCGTCAGCCGGCCGTTAGGTATTTGTGCGAAATCGCCACCGGAGAACTGGAGTGCCACGTTGATGACCGTTGGACTGCTCGACTTCAGGACAAGCTCTAGTTTGGCACCGGGACTTAAGCCTGAGGTCCGGAAGGGAACCGAAAGATCGAGCTGCTTTTGCTTGTGTCTGCCGAGGGTTAGCATATGCCTGACAAGAAGGAGTCGTGACATGTCCATACTTGAGAAGATACTTGTCACTGGAGAGGTTCAGCTTCCGGCACGCTTCGCGAAGTACATCAACAAGGAAGGTGCCTGGTGTGACCTTGACCTTTGCTCGCCGTAGGTCGGTAGCGATCACTTCGACGTGAGCCGACATAACTTTGGGTTGCTAAGATATCAATAAGAGAGGCAGATGAAGTAAAATGCCAGAAGAAGAACCGATGTTCAGCAGTTGAAGAGGCAGTTGGTAGTTGGAGCTGGCCTGCCTGGGAGTCGGTGGTGGGGCGCTCTGTACTTGGAGGTCTTTGGCGGGGTAGCTTCTAGAATACCATTACGCCTCCAAGCTCACACGACGAGCTGCTTATGAAGCCTGAGTCCCTAAGCGCGATACGGAAGGTACGCTATCTTTCCAGTGCGTGGGGAAGCTATACACAGCAGATGTTTTGTGACAGACGTGTATTGCACACCTTTAGATCGCCAAATGGTTTAATGAACGACGGGAGGTGACGTTTGTTATAGCAGCCTGGGCTGTAACGTGAGAGTGGGCGGGCTTGCTGTACCTGTAAGTTGGGGGCGACAGGGATGATTCACGCCTTAGCTTGCCTGGCCAGCTGCTAGCGCCACCAGCTGGCGAGGCGTGTCACAGCTGCCACTTCCCCGGCCACGCCAGCTCGCGTTTGCCTTGCAGCACCAGCTTGTTGGGAGCTCCAGAAGGCTGAAAGAGCTACGTACCTTATCCCCAGCATCCAACCAAGTTCACATCAACCATCGCCGTAACGATCACGACAAGATACTGCGCCGGGCTTACCTCCTACATAGCACTGTCTTGAGTCCAATATGGTAAGAAACGGTTGATTTTCTTCCTAGCAGGACCTTAGCTGACCATAATACCGTCTCTAGTCGTCGCCCTTCTCGATAAGTCCGTAACGTTGCCAGCCGATAGCGAGCTCGGATTCCGCAATAGCATCAGCACACTGACTGTTATTCTCACAGATGGCGGTGCCTGCCTTGCCATGGTGGGCAAGGACTGCGTAGCAATAGCCTGCGATCTGCGTCTCGGTCTCCAGGCGCTCACCGTGTCGAACAACTTCCCCAAAATCTTTCAGTACGGCGACGTCTTCCTCGGACTCACAGGCCTCGCCACCGACGTGTCGACCGTGTCGGATCTATTCAGGTACAAGGTGAACATGTACCGCCTACGAGAGGAGCGCAACATCGCACCTAGGACCTTTGCGAACCTCGTCAGCAGCAGTCTCTACGAGAAGCGCTTCGGCCCCTACTTCGTCTCGCCCGTCGTCGCTGGCCTGGAGCCCAAGACGGGCAAGCCGTTCATCTGCGGGTTCGACAGTATCGGCTGCATCGATTTCGCCAAGGACTTCATCGTGTCGGGCACTGCTACAGACCAACTCTACGGCATGTGCGAGAGCTTGTGGGAGCCTGATCTGGTTCGTTGACGCGCCTCATTCGTGGTTTCATCTCGGGAGTCATTGCTAACCGGACTGGACGATAGGGACCGGAGGACCTGTTCGAGACGATATCACAATCCCTACTGAACGCGGTGGACAGGGACGCTCTGTCGGGCTGGGGTGCCCATGTCTACATTATCGAGAAGGACAAGGTCACCAAGAGGTTGCTGAAGGGACGGCAAGACTAGATGTGGTTAGAGGGTGCATCGACACTGTGGGCTGTCGAGTGTAACATTAAGTCTCTTTTGGACGCGAGCAAGCTTAATACCAGAGCAGAGATGGAACATCTTTAGGTTCATCACATGTTGCGATGTGCTGATGAGAGCCAGGTTCTCTAACGAGTGAATGTCGCGCTTGAGAATCGCACGTCGTATCCGACATGAAGTCGGTAGTTTGAGCAGGTAAGTTGCTAGCGTAGCACCATTGGCTGACAGCTGGTGAGGTTCCCTCTCAAAGCACCTCAGTGAAGCACGGTGTGTGTCTGTATTTCGACCGGGTGCACTCGATAGTGAACACATTCACTTGATGGCCAGTACAATAATCACCTCTGCCGCGAACCGATGTTTCTGTATCATCTAATAATTTTCATCTCTTCTTCTCAATAACACCACCTTGGATGCTTTTGCCCATCCGTGCCCATCGACACACATTCGCCACGGGTGTCCAACTGAGCTCTCGGTGTGTCGGTGAGTGGAAGCGGACGCCTCGGTGTGAAAGGCGGTGAGCGATAAGATACCAGTGCATCCAAAAAGTTCTGCCGAAATGGGGCATTCTTCGAGCAAAATCTTGGATGGAGGCGACGCCTCACCCGCAACCCGTCCAGTTGCTCCCGATTCTGAGGAACCCCGCCATGAACCTGCTACCGTCATGGCACCGATCACAACACCCAGCAAGGCCGAGCTCGAGCGCCGCAAGGTATGCTGTCATGGTGGCTTCCTGCCTTCATCACTAAGCGAACTGGCAAACTGACAATTCACTTCTTACAGATAGTCGGCATCAACAAGGAAACAGTCACAAATGTCACCTCCACAGACTTCCCCGGCCACTACCCCGGCGAGGACAACTCCTGGGACATAAATACATTCTCTGATGGCTTCAGAGTCCAGTTCCACCAGAACGAGCAGTTCGAAGCCTCCTTCTCCCTGATCGGCATCGACGCCTCCCTCGCCAACGCCTTCCGGCGCATCCTCATCTCCGAGATCCCAACCCTAGCCATCGAGACGGTCTATATCGAGAACAACACCTCCGTCATCCAAGACGAAGTTTTGGCCCACCGCCTGGGCCTGATCCCCTTCAAGGGCGGCAAGGAGGGCCTCCTCGACTTCCTCAAGTGGTGGCGCAAGCCTGAGCCGGGCGCGGACCAGTACTCGACCACCTTCGACTTCAACACCGTGTCGCTCGAGCTAAACGTCGAGTGCACCAAGAACCCGGCCGCGGATCCGGACACCGAGTCCGACCCGGCCAAGCTCTACCACCACGCCAACGTCTACGCCAAAGACATCGTCTACATCCCCGAGGGCCGCCAGACCCAGTACTTCGACGGCGACAACGCCATCGCCCCCGTCAACCCCGACATCCTCATCGCCAAGCTGCGGCCCGGCCAGGAGATACGGCTGTCCATGCACATGCACAAGGGCGTCGGCTCCGACCACGCCAAGTTCTCCCCCGTCGCCACGGCGTCGTACCGGCTCATGCCGACCATCACCATCACCAAGCCCATCCTGGGCGCCGACGCGGACAAATTCGCCGGCTGCTTCCCCCCGGGCGTCATCGCCGTCGAGACAGTGACGCGGGAGGACGCGGCGCGCGACTCCGCATATGACGGTCACGTGGGCGAGAAGAAGGCCGTGGTGAAGGACCCGATGCGGGACACGGTCAGCCGCGAGTGTCTGCGGCACAAGGAGTTCGACGGCAAGGTCAAGCTCGGGCGGAGGAGGGATCACTTCATCTTTGCGATCGAGAGCACGGGACAGTGGGACAGCGACGAGCTCTTCCTCGAGTCGGTCAAGACGCTGAAGCTCAAGTGTAAGAGGCTGGAGAAGCAGGTTGTCAATATGGTCCGGTAGAGGCGGGAGTGGAGATTGTGTGCGATGGACAAAGACGGTTCTTTTGGGGGGGGGGGTTATAAGTTATGTTATAGACTGGACATCCTTCGGTCGGTCGGTCGGCGTCTAGGAGTAATAAAACCAGCAAGGTGGCCGTGCTGTTAAATTGATTACATTTTATCTGCTAGCAATGGCCATTGCACCCTTTTTTCCCCCCTTTCTCTCTTCATATCTCATACCATCCTCCAGGTGGCGAGTACCGGCCAATAGCTCCGTCCGCATATTTACATCCCAATCAATGTATCAAGGTAGGCCTTGGTCATGAATGCAGCGTCCCCTGCACCGCAGAGTAACATGCCACATCGCAGCTACCAACCTATGTGTCTTCCCACTCTCGCATTCACTTAAACCGCAATTTGAACTTGAACGACACTGCCGGAAATGCCGGATCCGTGACCCCGATCTCCTCGCCATCCTCCAGGCCCAGCTCGGCGAGGCTCTTCTCCAGGTTCGGCCGCGTCTGCTCCTCGATGCTGGGAGGGAACTGCATGTACAGCGTCTTCCTCTCCGAGCGGATCGACGGTTTCTTCAGCTGCGCGTCCGGGCGAACTGCCAGCCGCTCCACGAGCTCGCCGAGGGTCCACCTGCCGTCCACGTCCAGGTCGCGCGCCAGGTTCCCGCAGACCGGGCAGTCGTCCTTCTTCTCGTGCTTGAAGGTGTAGGTGTAGATGCCCTCGTTGCCCGAGTACATCATGTAGTTGTCCTCGTCGGGTATGCCCAGGGACGGGGCGCAGTTGGACGCAATCTTCAGAGCCTCGCTGCAGCAGCTGGCCGCGATGATGGCGTTGGTCGACGCGATGGCCGGGATGATGTTCTTGACCACGCCCTGGGTGCGGGCGTACGTGACGCCGGGGATGTTGAACTCCTGGGCACGCTCGAGGGCCTTCTGGTATAGCCAGGTTATGTGTTCGGGGTCGTCCTTGTCCAGGACTGGGAAGGGCCTTTCCCGGTCCCAGGCGATGATGTGCGCCCATTCTATGCAGTGCTCTGGTTGGCGCGGGATGGTGGCTATGGTGCAGAGCGGTACCGCGGCGCGAGGGGCGTGCATATCTAGTTGACATTCGATGCAAGATGTCATCGTGGGTAAGATGACCCTAGATTGCCCCTTGAAGCCTAAGTTTTGCAAGAAGAATACGTTGTTAGCGCTGGACAGCAGCCAGTCGCATGTGACGCGGGAAACGTAGCGTACCTTCGGTGCCTCCGTCTATGAGCGGTTTTAGACTGTCGTCGACATCCGGGTCGACCATGTTGACGAGGGTAGCATTGATCCACCGTCGGGCTTCTATACTGTCGAGGCCGCAAACTATAATCTGGAACTGCATGTAGAAATCCTCGTCGAAGTCCTGGATCTTGCAGTTGTGCGGTGTAATCTTGACTCCTTTCACCCTGTTCTCCACGAATCTGGCGGCCACCTCCGCCTTGTATTTGCCAACGTCTGCTTTTCGAAAGAGGAACTGACGGTTGAGATTCGAGATGTCTATCGTATCTGCGTCTATAATCAGAATTCAAGCTCTGATTGTACCGCACGAGGGAGCGAACCAACCCATGTCTATAACATGAATATCCTTGAAGCCTGACAGTGCAAGATCCTTGAGAATCTCGCATCCCAGACCTCCCGCACCGCTGTGTCGTTTGTTAGTCTAAGCATATCGAGCTTGGGTCGGAGAGACATACATAACCCTAGGTCTTCGGTTAGCCATGCGGCGCACGTAGCGAGCACGTGTATCTCACAGTATCTTCATGCTGTCCATGAATGGCACGACCGCATCTCCGTCGAATGTTTCCTCGGTGGTGAACGGACCGGCGTGCGTCCGTATGCGATCCAGGTACTGCCTGAGGGAGGCATCAGACGTCAGCAGGGAAGGCTGGCAACTGAGGTGGGAGACAGGAAAAGACATACCATCGCGATGGCCCCGACACCGCAGGTATCTCATCCGGCGCCATGATGGGAGAAATAGGTGTGTGCTGCGTTAGTTGTCGTGTTCTCCGGGACGATATGCGAAGGAGCAAGAGGTACGATGGGGACGAGGGGCAGTAAGCGGGCTTCTTATCGATAAGCGTTACTACTCGACTATAGTAGAAATGACGATCGAATAGTCTAGCACCCTGATGGACGGTGGCATTTCACCTTAATCGAGCTCATGCAGGATACACAAACGGAGAGATCGCAAGCTACCGATTCCACATAATGAAAACCATTAGCTACAAGGTCACTCGGTCGACCAATGTTTCTAGCAGATGCCTACGTTGAAGCTCACACCTCTACCGTTCTCCTGCTGATGAGATGGACGGGCTACTTACTCCCGTGAGCACCACCCGTCGAAAGGATACTCCATTACTCCAGGAGATTTCCTCGGTCTCTTCGACCATCAAGAAAGCAACGGGATCTGTTGAAGCCAAAGCAGGAGGTATCCCCAAGTCCACCGAGGAAGTTCTGGAAATTCTCCGTCACGAGCCTGGCTATGAATCTCTGATCAGTGCTTTGCGCGCGCTGAAGCACGGCCGCTTTGAGCAAGAACCATTCCACATTGCCAGGCCCAGTCCTATAGGTTCTCAGATCGTGCATGTGCTAGTCACTGACATTGCTCCAAACTACTGGACCCTGCTCCAAGAGGATGCTTCGCACGATGTAGGAAACACAAAGAAAGGCTCAGCGATGGGTCTACAGCTGTTCCTGGACTGTCTAAGGAGCCTACCCGGTATCAACGCCGTTCTCCTCCGCCTACGAGCCCTCACGCAAGAGGCAAAGTCCGAAAAAAAGGATGTCAAGCGTCCTGACCTGCTTGTGAACCTGACAATCACGCTCTCCCTGCTCGAAGCAATTCTCGATGGCAGAGACTGCATCCAGAGGTTATGGACCTCAGCCACCGCCGAAGCGGATGATCCAGCAAAGCGAAGGCCGCTAGCTCAAGAGTTCCTCGCTCTGTTTGGGAGTGGGCGTGTCGTAGCCTATGCTGCAGAGGCAGACGACATTCTAAAGGCCGCTACGAGCGAGAACAGCAGCGAAAGCGCACGTTGGATTTTGGATGGTGCTCAATACTCGATGTGGCTCGGTCGGAACATTGCGAGATGGTTATCCCACGATGTCTCTCCTGATGATACCAAGTTGTGCGCAGATCTTCTCGCCAGGTCTCTAAGGTTGGGCTATAGTGGTAAGTACCTACGGCTCCCTGTCTATAGTTGGCTCTAACACGTGTGCAGAGGTCATCATCAAAATTCTCGTTGAAAATCTACTGCTGGGTAAAGATGGAAAGACACCAGTCTTTAGCACCCTAGTCGACGCTCTGCCCAGCCTAGACCAACGAAAAATCATATTTGCGGTTCTGACAATCTTGTCCGACACTTATCTCGACAGGCTCGGCTCGTGCGAGTCGCCTGAGAGCGAACCAATCATTGCTGGCGCAGCAGGAGCAATCAATGCCATTGTTGATACCAACGGAGCCAAGGTCGCCCACCTCGTTTTCTGGCTGACCAGCTCTTCTGGGGCTGGTCTCGGAGAGGGTGTGGGTATCCGTCGTGCGGTTATGGCCGTTGTCGCTCAGAATAGAGAGAGTATTATTAATGTTCTAGAGAAAGGTCTTGCCCAATTCGGCGATCAGCTGTATATCAAGCATTCACCGACGCTACAACAGGAGGCACACGCTCAGGTTTTACTTTTAAGTGCGGGATACGTCTATCGGGTAGCACCGATGAAGCTGACGATGGTGATGAGATCTAGCCTATGGCTGAACGCGGTCTCGAATAGGCTGGCTGCTTCTCTGGAAAGAGCAAGATTCTTGGGGCTGGTCGTGGGCGAAGCCCTATCAAGTCTTGTCGAAAAAGGAGACAAGAAGCTCGACTTCCATATGGAGGAAACCAACCAAGAGGAGGGGAGGTGGTTCAAAGGACTGGTCGCCGTGGCCGATCAACCTGGGGCCCTCGACGCTCTAAAGGTGAAGGAGAGCAAGAGGACAGTACCTCCACCCTTGAGGCCAGAGAAACGTGCGAAACCATCTCAAAATGTGGCAATGCGACCTCCCAAGCCCCCTCCACAAGGCTTTGTTATCGAAGAAGTGGATGACGGCGAGAGCGAAGAGGACGATTTGATCCCGTACGCCAAACCCGATTCCGATGCTGAGGATTCAGATGAGGATGCGACGCTGGTGCAGCGAAACAGGCCTAAAGCTCCAGTCTATATCAGAGACCTTATCCGATATCTAAGAGATACGGACGACTACGACCACCAAAAGCTGGCGCTCACAACTGCACCAGAACTGATTCGGAGAAAAGGAAATTTTGGAACAGAAGTTAAGGAACATGCAGAGGAGCTAGCCTCACTCCTGGTTGGGCTACAGAACAAGTTCGAGCTCGACAACTTCTTCGAGCTTCGACTACAGGGCATGATAGCGTTGGTCGTCACGCAGCCAGAAACCATGGGACAGTGGTTCGCCAAGACTTTCTACGACGGCGACTACTCTGTATCGCAGCGGACGTCCATTTTGGCCGTCCTGGGTATTGGGGCTCGGGAGCTGGCAGGGTTCGAGACGTCCCAGTATACCGAGACGTCGTCGTTCCCCTCAAAAACACTCCCAGCGAGAGTCGAGAGACTGTACATCGGCTCACCTTCACTCAACGGGCAGCTCGCCTCGTCCTCGTCTCTCAAGCCACTTCCAGCCAATGCACTGGATTCGGTGGCACAGACGCTCACCAAGGCATTCCTGGCTCCCATCGCTGCGGAAGCCGCCGACGCAGTCACCGGTCCTGACGTCCTCAAGATGTCAACATTCACATCGCGCCTCGAGCAGCAGCAATCGGACCCTGCTAACATCAAGCGCAAACCAGCAACTCGACCGCGCATACGTGCGATACCAAACACCACCGCACAGCTCCTCTATAGGTCATTCTTCTCCCCGTTAGTAGCCCGCTTCCAGGCAGCGCTGAGGTCGTCGTCTGGTACGCGTGGCGCTCTGATCTTCCAGCAACCACATCTCCTCGCAACTTACCTGCGCACGCTCGGCATCATCGCACACGCAGCCGGGCCAGGGACGCTTGCGCTTCCGAGCATGACGGCCGAGCTATGGGCCGTGCTCCTGCGGGCCAGGACTGCGGGTGGCGGGGATGTCGGCGTGTTACGGGCCGTGCTCTTCTCGCTACTGGCTCTCCTAGATGTCAACGAAGAAAGGATGAGGGATGTGTGCGCCGAGCTGAGCTCGGAGGTGGTTGAGACGATGGAGTGGGTCTCCGGTATCTTCGAGGGGACGCGGGGGGACGATGGTGGAAGAGGGGAGGAGAGTGAGGTCAAGATGCTGTCTGCTGCTGTGCTGATTAGGTTGAGGGAAGGCGTGGAGAAGTATAGGGCTTTGCTTATAGGAGATATGATCGGGGTTTAGGGATTGATATCTCGGACCTTGGCAAACGAGTTGCAACAAACTGGAGCACTTTGTACGATACACCACGCGCATTCACCACGCGCATTCACAGTGACACAGCTCTAAATCAGCTCGTTTCTTAGGGTACCTAACGTGCCTTGTCTGACCTTACCTGAGCTGAGGTACTGGAGTAAAACATCAACGCGTATCCTTGGTTGCACCTTCCCAAGTGGAAAGTGGAAACACCAAAGACCCCGCAGCGACGTCTGCAAGAGCTTCAAATCCTGTGGAGGTGCAAACTGTATCTCACTGCACTATGACGAACCGCAAAAGTTGATTCATCATTTCTTCGATCAAATATGTTTTACTTTGATCAGATAACAGCCAGATCCTGCGCACCCTGCAACGGAAAATGCGGCAGTCAAAATCCGTCTGAGCGACTGTTCCACATGCGGTTTGCGCCTTCTTCCGCAACCAAGCGCTGCATCTCAGCCCCGGACCAAGGTTCCCTTTTGTGGCTGTGCCGCCCATAGTCTCGAATGCTGTGCAGCGCCAAGAGGAAATGTTGGTTGCTTCGAGACCGAGCTGAGACTGATGGATTGTCAGCAATATTGGCACGATTCTATTATCTCTCTCCCTCCATATTGGCCTCTTGGGTGTGTATTACCCGACCCCTTCCGGCATTCTGGGTGTTCAATCTCCTTGGAAGAATCGCGCGGGAAGAGGACGAATCCCGCCTTTGGACTCTCAAAGCTACATGGTGAGCGGCCAGCAATGAAACCATGATCGCTCAGGCGGCTACTACCTCGCTCGTGTCACGATCGCTGGCATATTAAGCATATCGCGCTTGGAGTCTACTTGGCGCTGCCGCTCTCGCATGTGGGGTCCCATATGGCGAATGCTCTCCTGTGGTATTGATAATCACGACGGCGAGGATAAGGAAAGCTTCGGTGATGTGCTTCGGCCTGGCCTGTGTTACTCCGAGAGGGAACACACATGAATATCATCCACGATGGGCCAGACTGCCTTACCAAGGCCGTCGAGTCCAAGTGGAGAATTCATGGGCGATGACTCCAAATACGCCACCGGTGATCTGGCGATATAAGCTTCGATTCCATCGTGTGCGAGGCAATGATGGTTGGAGGGGAAAGGAATATGCCTGGGTACCGTTCCACAATTCAGATGAGAACGCCTTGCGCAAAGCGAGCAGGGGTTCGATGGGCTCCCTGGCCAATTGAGCCGCAGACCAACCTCGAATAGAACAAATCACAAGCGATGGGCAATTTAGCCCATTGATCTGCCAGCGACCCCATCTCCGTCCCCCATGCCAGGCTCAGCTCGTGCTGCCTGTCTCTTTCACCCCACCTCGTCCTTCTCCTGACTTATCCCGAGCCTGGTCTTGCGAGCATCGGACCATTCAAGCGACTTCTATCTGATCTGGATGTTTTCTACAGCAAGCGACAGTCCGAATCCGTTCATTCAAACCGCTTCTGCGCAGTCCTCCCCCCATCGTGTTGTCAATTCCGAGCTTTCTGCCTCTTCATAGGCATACTGCTCTGTCTGCCAGGGTTGACACTCGAGTATCCCGTGGCTGGTAGCTCACTGCGCAAAGAGTGAGCGAAGTGTGTTTGTAGATCAGTGTTGTTGCTCGCACGCCCTCTTTCACCGAGGACGAGGATCCCTCCGACAATTCTCGAGGACTCACCAGGCATCTATCTCATTGAACCGCACTCCGAGACGCTGTCATTTCGTCGGCACCATTCAGCATCAAGTTAAGCGCGCTTAGACAGCAAGGCCCGCGTAGCACCCTCACTTGCTTTGCCGCTGCCAGCTCCCTGACTACGGACAGCTCTATTTCTCCCGCTTTGTTTTCCGTTTGAGAGGCCGTCGCAATCGCCAGAATCTTTCATCTTACAGCACTCATATCCTTGCTCCAGGACCGCAGCGTCTCATTACATACACTATTAGAGGATGAGCCCAACAAACTAGGTAGTCCGTACCATCACTCCAACTCACTCGGTGCTGAGCCAGCCTGCCCCTGCGCAGCCGACGTGCAGACCTACATATCCCAAGGAAACCTGGGGCACGGCGCCCACCTGGAATAAATACACCAAGCCACCCTCGACATTTCAGTCCCGTAGATCCGATCATGTCTTCCACTTACACTGTCCTGCCGTCCTCATTTGTCGACAAACAAGCGAGCAGGAACCTTGTCTCTCGTGAAGATCAACACACCCACCCTTCCGCGCCAAACTACCTCTCTCCAAACTCGTCAGGCTACATTCCGAGTAACTCGGCCTCGCCTACTGTGAACGATACCAACACCCCGGCCGAGTCGGTGTCCGTTTTGAGCGTGAACTACCAGTCGAGCGACTACAGCGATATCGGCGACGATCCGTTCTATCACATCAACTTTGACGCTGTTGACGGCGGATCCCCCGCTTTCCTTGTGTCTGACGAGGCCCTGTCGTTTGGCAACGACCAGTCTCTCTCTCCCCCGCCAGATCAGAACAACGATGCCCTACCGGCCGGACTATACCAGCCTCTAAGTCCTGGCCACACCCCGTCCTGGCAAACAGCATCACCAAACAACGAGCATCAAGGCTTGCGGTCCACAAACACTGAGCAATTGCCCCCGGCTTCGGTATCGCCCCAGGAACTGTCTAGACCTTTCAGCAAGCCTACCGTTCCGTTCGAAATCAACAATCAATCAACTTATACGTTGACACCGTCAGCTAGCGGTAGTAGGAAGTCAAGCGACGGCGGCTTCGCTGTGGAAGCGCCTCCTGTTATGTCGGGGCAGAGCCCCTTTTTCACCGTCTCAGTATGGGGCAATGCTGGCGAAGGCGCGGCTCCCCTGGTAACGACAAGCAACCAGCCCTTTATCAGCGACCAGGTTGATGGTGCGAGCCATGTCGCAGAGACGTCCTCAGTTCGCGATGCGGAGGGACGCTGGGTCCGAGAAGACGCAACTACCGGTACCAGGGGACTTGACCCTGAACATCGGCCACAGGGAGAAGTGACTGCGAGTATCAATGAATCGGCTGCCAAGCGAGAGGTCGAAGACAAGAACAAAGAAGTTCGCCATTGGTTAACGGAGAGCACAAACCAGGATCAGCTTGAGACAGAGGAAACCGCCCCCGAGGATCCGGCAGCCGAAGAGGATGATAACATATCGCCAAGGGAAATTCCTCTCGGCGACAGGACGGAAAATAACCTAATCCCTGGTCAGACCTACTTTCGGGAAAAGGCCCGCGGCGAGCTGACGGATCAGGATCTGGAGATCATGCGCCAGAACCGCAACTTCGCCGATGCGCCCTTACTAGAGGGGATCTATCGTATCGACCAAGAGCATGCCCACCAGCCGCTGACCTCCCAAGCTGCCATTGAGAAGTTTAACCGGATGTGCAGAGACAATGACTCTGTCTTGTCGAGGGCTGCAACTTGGGGTACAAGGCGCCGCAGTTTGCCGTCAATACTCGACAAGGACTACGAAGAGACCCTCAGCGGCAACCTTTTGAGGAAGCTTAACATGGGCAAAAGTGAAAATAACCCTCGTCGCCCAAGCCTCATTAGTAGGGCATTCCAGGGGCTCAAGAGACAAAGCAGCAGCTCCAAGAGACATCGCGACAGCATTCCCGAAGATGACGTTCAGCTTGTCGAGTCTCCTAGCGAGAGGAGGGAGAGCCGCGACTCGCTAGTGCCTCCGTCACGGACACTGAGCGGCGGACTTGGCGGTTCCGGTAAGAAGCAGTCTGTCCCAAGCATCAACACCGCCTTCGTCAACATGAGCGCCAGCGTTGCTGCTGTTGGCAGCACGGCTCACGTCAGGGGTGGCTCGATCAGTGCTACGCCTGGAGTAACTTCCCCCAAGAGTCCCAGCACGCTCTCCCTTGGTGTCAAGAACATGCTTAGGCGGCCAAGGAGCGGATCGGAATTAGGTAATATGTGGATGAAAACCGGTGGCCCGCCGGTCGCCATGCTCGCCAAGACCACATCAGCGCCGCCTGTTCAAGCGCCGGTGGCTGCCCCCGAACCAGACGAGGACGAGGAAGAAGAGGAGGAGCTGTACGAAGACGCCGAGGAGAAAAGCAAGGCAACCAAGTACGTGGACGATATGGAGCCTACGCTGGCAGGATTCAAGGACCACATCCTCAAGCTGAACCCGATGCTACGCACGGAGAATACCTTCCTCGTCGAACGTATTGCCTACAATCAAGTCGCCCGATATAAGAATCTTCTCAATACGCGAATCAAGCATCTCGGTATCGTTGCGAATCGTCAGTGCGTCTGCAAGACCCTGTGCATAGCGCAGGGAGGCAGCGCCGTCGCTATAGATGGCAAAAGCGGCTCTCGCCTAGACCCGCTGTCTGCTTCTGGGTATCACGACGGCTCTGATGGCGATCTCACCCCGTTGGAAGGTGCTATCGCTCCGGAGAGCTTCCCACCGGATATTCCAATGCCGCCCACCAAGGTTTTGCCGGCAGAGTTTGAGTGCCAGCTATGTTTCCAAGCCAAGAAATTTAACAAGCCGTCGGACTGGACCAAGCATGTCCACGAAGACGTTCAACCTTTTACCTGCACGTGGGACCGCTGTCGAGAGCCGAAGATGTTCAAGCGCAAAGCCGACTGGGTCAGGCACGAGAACGAAGGTCACCGCCACCTCGAGTGGTGGACTTGTGACGTCGATGACTGCACGCACACCTGCTATCGCCGGGATAACTTTCTCCAACATCTCGTCCGCGAGCACAAATTCGTCGAGCCCAAGGTCAAGACCAAGGCTGCGATCAAGCGCGCCGGCGGCTCCGAGCCGACTTGGCAAAAGGTTGACAGCTGTAAGGTCCAGACGACGCAAACATCGCACGACGAGCCTTGCCGGTTCTGTGGCAAGACATTCCCGAGCTGGAAGAAGCTCACGGTCCACCTGGCCAAACACATGGAACAGATCAGCCTCCCAGTCTTGCGTCTGGTGGCTCGCAAGGTGGTCGAGGCTGACACCATCATCAGCCCGATCCAGGAGCCTCCTCCTCGCAGCTTCCCAGCGGTAACGGGTTTCCAGCACCAGCATGGTAATATCAAGATGGAGCATATTCCCTATAATCACTCTCCGAATGCTGGCCATGCACCGGTGATGAACCGTCCGGTACAGCACCCGCTCGCGTATCCGAACACTCAGCAACATGGATTCTACCCAGTCGTTCCCACACAGATCCCAACCTCCCAGATGGCTCAGCCGTCGCATTTCTCACACCCTTACTACGGTAATCATCCCCAGCCGTACAACAACATCGGTCAGACACTCGACGCACAAATCAACCTGCCTGTCACCCACTCTTTCAGCAATGCGCAAGGCTACCCAAACATGCCGGTGAGCACGGGGGCCTATATAGGCCCCGGCAACCCCTACATCTCCGTTGGTGGCCCGGAAACAGAGCCGTTCCCTCCCTTTGTCGTCGCCAACCCGCTGGGGCTCCAGGATATGCAGGACCCGCACGGCGGCGGGCAGATACCCTATCACGATGTGATGGACCAGTCCAGTGTCCACGGGGGTGACGCCTACACGCCTCACGGATCGCACCGTTCCTCGCCGTACCTGCATTCTCCCAACCAAGGCCAGGGTCAATTTTACCAATGAGCTCAGAACCCTCAGCTCCCTGGTATTGAACAAGTTGGGACGTCTCGCTTCTTTGATTTCGCTTCGAACTGTACAGATACCCTTATCTACCTCTTTTTCCCTTTTATCGCGCTGCCTTTGGGCGCGGTGTTGTCTTTCTTGGTGCTGTCAATGTCGATATGATATATGGGTATGGGATGCTTACTTGGTTTAGAGGCGTATTTCTTTTTTTTCTTTATCTTGCTTAAAAGACATTTTGGGGTTGATCTTAGTTCGCTTATGGATGTGATATGGGTAACGACCTTATGTCCGCTGCCCCTGGTACAGAGAGGTCTCCAGTCTTGTTAGCGGTCTCAGACATATCATTTCGAGATAGAGGTTCCTGAAATAAAGCAGTCATTTCATGCACGGAGGGCACCAGCAAGTGACCGTATAGCAGTGGATCGTGGATCGTCTGGTATGGCGTACCGCGACCCAACAACCTGACCGACTTTTGATGGAGGAGGTCACGGAATGATGAGGCTGTGCCCTTCGGCATTGTTGTTCCACACCACGATTGGCAATGCTTCACTTTACAATGACGCCCGTCCGGACGGCCGTGCATCACGGCATGGGTCTCCCGTCCCCAGACCCGACCTGGCCAGCGGGCCGCTCACAGACAATTGACGAGGAATTCAGACTTCCTATATCACACCATTCTACACCTTCACCAATGGCTTATCCAGTCACTATCACGGGATATCCAACCGCATCGTCACAATCCTGAGATCCTACAATCTCCTCATGATCAACAGCCAAAATCCTACACTATAGGCCCAACCGTCCGCTATCACGGCTGATATAGGTAGATTATGCGATCTACGTTATGGCTGGTGCGTGCCCAGAAACGCATAAGGCATTTAGCTGCCAGGAGCGACGGCACGGCGGCCAAGACTGGTAAGATCAGTCTCAGTTGACACGACGAACCGTACATCATCATGGCGAATGGACTGCTTTGACGTGATCTGCGACGGGGTTGGGCAATCCCCTTCTCTTTGTGATTACTTGGCAGCTTGGTAGGTATCCATCTTGTTGGTATCTCGCAAGAGCCGCTACCCGAAGCTTCTCAGCGTCCATAGACTGACAACATCTCGATACCTTGTCGTCAGTCGTCACGACAAAACCGTTCGTGGCTTGAGAGCCGCGGAGCTTTGCAGGGTACTGAAGCATGGTGCGCCGAGAGGTTTGGCGCTAGCCTAGTAGAAAAGACTGCTTCTACCACACGGAGTAAAATCCGAGACGGATACTCCGTCACCACTTCTTGTTCTGGACACAAGAAGGGAGAATAGGTAAACAGCATACAGCCCGTAGTAGACCATCAACAGCGCCGCGATGAGCTGTACAGGAGCCTTTCCCTACTACTAAGACGATGGAATACGGTCAGCAGCTGAACCTCATCGGCCCGTGGATTCTGACAACGTTCCGCTTGCCACCATATCTGATGACGCTGAGAGTGGTCGTGAGCACCCAATGCAGCGTCAGCGTATTTTGTTGGAGCTGAGAGTCTGAGTTGGCTTCGAAAGCCCTTGTGCTGGTGTGTTTCAAAAATAGCAAGGGCATCCAAAGAAGCTTCTAGCGCTAAGCCGCTCTGGGCGTAGGCCTCCCAGTAAATCCCGACCTGCAGCGAATGAGATCGACCAACCGCACAGCTGCAGCGGGTGGGTGGGGCTCCGCCCCTTTCCCAAGACTGTTTCAGGCGGGCGCCGGCAAGAGCGACTCCTCCCACTTCTGGAGATTCTGACATCGCCAGTCCCAGCCAGGGGATCTTTCTCGGCGCCACGCCACGGGGAACTCCTTGCGCTTGGGGTTTCTTTTTCGGGTCTCGAAGACGTCTGGTCTTCTTGTGGCCACTGCGCAGTACGAGAAGATGGGGAACTGAGAGACGTCAGGCCTGTGCTTGCGGCCCAAGATTCGGCGGGAGGCCCAGCCATTCGCCAATCACCGCATTCCATCCAGCATCGCTGTCAGTGGCGTTTGGGACCTGCATCGATTCGATCAAGCAGACAACCGAGTTTGGAAGTGTACCCTTCTTTTTCCTTTGCGTATCTTGATCTTTTCTGCCACATGCAAGCACATGGGGCTTGTCTTTGTCTCGTATTCTTGGCCTTTCCATTCTTTTTGTCTATCCTTCCCACCATCAACTTCGTCGCTTCGCTTCCTCTCAGCCACTCGCTGACATCGTCAGTGCTGTGTTCGTTTCATATACCCTTCTGGGGATGTCCTCTTTTGCCCTCTTTCTTTCTGCTTTCTCTCACTTCTGATCTTGGCTTCCACTCCTGACTCTGCAACTACTCAGTTGCCAGGCTACGAGACTTCGTTCTCTGGGCAAGACCCTATAACAGAGTGAAAGCTGCAGTCTCCGGCTTTCTCTTTCACTTCGCTCAAGGACAACTAGTTGTCCTCTTTCATTCGTTCCAGGTTGATCCTCGGCCCCCTTATTCGAGAAGTCCTGGTTGACCGTTTTTAACGTCCTTACCGTCTCCGATATCTACTTCGACCGGCCTCGAGTATTCCCTTTTTCTACCGCTCAACTACGGACTGGACATTTCACCTGACGAAAATACAACCACAAGACTGCAACTGTGACATCTGGCTGGGAAGAACTATAGAGAAGAACACGTCGACGCTGTCTACGAAAAAGTTCATAATCTAGAAACGCATCAGAGGACGTCGGTCTATCACCCGGCCGCATACAAGACAAAACACTTTACTATTATTCGAACCTATAGGAGGTGGACCAAATGGCGCCAAAGTGGTGGCAACATGGGGGTTTGATAAGAACAGCATTGGCCGTGGCCGTCTTGGCCAAGGGGGTCATGAGCGCGGAAATCCTCCAGACATCGGGGTTCAGTTCGTGTAATGCGAACAGCAGTGTGTCAGTACAAAGGGTCAACATCAGCTACGACAACGACAACAAGACGGTGACGTTCGACGTTGCCGGCACCAGCAGCAAGGTTCAGAATGTGACGGCTGTTCTCAACGTCACAGCCTATGGCCAGCAGATCTATTCCAACAGCTTCGATCCTTGCTCTCCGGGGACCTTTGTCGAACAGCTATGCCCCGTCCCGGCCGGTACTTTCTCTGCCAAGGGCACCCAGGCGATACCGAAGCAGTATGCGGATCTTGTACCGGGCATCGCTTTCCAGATCCCGGATATTGCTGCAATGGCGACTCTGCAACTCAGCGCAAAGGACTCTGGCGAAAAGGTAGCCTGTATTCAGTCGCAGGTGACCAATGGCAAGACAGCAAGCATCCCAGCCGTCTCCTACGTTGCTGCTGGTCTGGCTGGTGCTGCGCTAATTCTGACTGGTGTCTCGGCCGTGGGAGCGGTGGTCGCCGGTGGGAGTGCTGCGGCAGGGAGTTCCGCCGCTGGCGGTCTAGGGACCATCAGTCCGTCTTTCACAGAGGTCTTTGGATGGTTCCAAGGAATGGCCATGAACGGAATGCTGTCGGTCCAGTACCCCCAGGTGTACCGTAGCTTCGCAAAGAACTTTGGCTTCTCGACCGGTTTGGTGCCTTGGGTTGGACTACAGAGGTCGATTGACAACTTTCGAAACATGACCGGGGGTAACCTCACTACAGACAGCGTTGATTTTCTTCACAACGCAACGCTCGTCTTTGATGACGGTTCGTCGGACAGCGCCGGGACCAACAACACGGCGCTGAAGATTAAGCGGGCTGTCGAGCATTTCCTGGTGCTTACTGGGAGGGACATCGAGACCAGCGTGAATGCCACATCAGATGGCAACACAACATCGGATCCCAACAGCACCACGGAAAGCATTCGTGTCGCGGTGACCGGCATCCAGGCCTACGTTAACGAGCTCAGCATCCCGTCAGCAAACACGTTCATGACGGTGCTGCTGATCGTAGCCATCATCATCGCTGCCATCGCTGTGGGAATCCTCCTCATCAAAGTGATTCTTGAGTTCTGGGCTCTTTTCGGCAGCTTCCCAAAGTCGCTTACTGGGTTCCGCAAGCATTACTGGGGTTCGATCGCGCGCGCAATCACCAACCTGATCCTCCTCCTGTACGGCGTGTGGGTGCTATACTGCATCTTCCAGTTCACACACGGCGACTCGTGGGCGGCTAAGACGCTGGCGGGTGTGACGCTCGGCATCTTCACCGGGATCTTGGCCTTCTTCTCCTGGAAGATCTGGTGGACGGCCCGGAAGCTGAAGATGGCAGAGGGCGACGCGAGCGCTCTCTACGACGACAAGGACATCTGGGTCAAGTACAGCCTCTTCTACGAGAGCTACAAGAAGGACTACTGGTGGATTTTCGTGCCGACCATCCTGTACATGTTCGCCAAGGGCTTCACGCTCGCGGCGGCTGACGGTCACGGGATGGTGCAGACGATCGCTCAGCTGGTGATTGAGGGAATCATGCTTATCCTCCTGCTGTGGAGCAGGCCGTACGAGCGCAAGTCGAGCAACGTGATCAACATCGTGATACAGGTGGTGCGCGTCCTGTCAGTGGTGTGCATTCTGGTGTTTGTCGAGGAGTTCGGCATCGCGCAGACGACTCAGACCGTAACCGGTGTGGTTCTCATCGCCGTGCAGTCGACGCTGACGGGTGTCTTGGCCATTCTTATCGCGTGGAATGCAATCATCGCCTGCTGCAAGGAGAACCCTCACCGCAAGCGCAGAAAGGAGATGGGTAAGTTTAATTCCTCACGACCTTTCCTTTTCCTCTTGCTCGATACTAACGAACAAGCAGAGCAATTGCAGCGTGACATGGACACCCTGACGCCCCTTGATGCCCGCAACTCGCTGCTCCTGGACAGGAAGCCGACGCCGCTGTCAGACACGGCCGACTCTTTCTCCATCTCCAAAACCGGACCAATGCAGGAAGTCAGGGCTGTCAGCCGCGAGTCGGATCCGGAGCGGTACGTTGGTTTTGCCACGACGACTACGGCGGCGACGACGGAGCCGATGAACAATTACCATGCGAGGAATCTCTCCGCCGGTACTACCGGGGCGTACAGGCCCCTGACGCCGTCTACGCCGCTGCCCACCGACAACCTCGTCGCTAACGCGGCTCCGATCGGTCGGTCGGATATGAGCGCGATGCAACCTACGCTGCCGAACATGGGCATGAACGTGCCTGGCGCGTATCCAAGTGCAGGGTCGATCTACAACGGTCCCGCGCAGACGAGATTCGAGAATGGCGGCGGCTATAGACAGCAAGGTGGCGGCGGTTACGGCCAGAGCGCTGGTCCAGGGTATAACGGGTACGGTGGTGCGTACAGGGCTCCATCGAGGGGCGGGTATTGAGTGGCCTCGAGGGGGCTTGTACACAACATTTTTCTTTTCCTTTCTGAACATATACAGGTCCTCTGTCATATATACTTAACCGACTACGACGTCACGAAGAGGAACGGGAGCATCGGGCAGTTGTACAATCTACGGACAGATATAACAGTGGAGGAGATACCAACGGTCATGTATTTGCAGCTTCATAGCTTGCCATCTGAACATGATGGCGTCAATATATGATAATCAGAACAATACCTTTTATCATGCATATCCCGTTTCCATGATACCTCTGGCTGTGATATGATACCTTAGGTACTTTACCCTTGTGTCTGTATGCCAGCAAACGTAACAGAGCACCTTCGCTGTAAAAATGAAGGCTCCTTCCCCGTCCAAGCCAGGTATCGAGGGCAGTTGGTTGAGCATGGCGCGAATAGTGGGGTGCTTGGTCTCAGGATCACCAATGACTTCACCTCACTCACGATCTTAGTCTCGTGGTGATTCCAGCTTGGTATACCTACTCTCACTGATTCAATTCACAGGCAACTGAAAATCTCAAGATTCATCAGCACGAATTCCCCTTTGATCATTTCTGACGGGGACTCTCGTCATTCACAAGCGCTGTCGGAGCTGTGTGATCGCCGAGAATGAGAGGTTCATGATTCGATGTCTGATATCTCGACGTCGACCACTAGCTATCAGACCATCATGAGCGACTTGCAACGGAAATGGGCCAAAGCAAAACTCAAGTCTGCCATGGCGGACAACGACCTGAATGAGGCCCACGAGGAGGGCCACGGTGATGACGGTGACCAGCTACCGGACCTGCCGGAAATCGTCGACGACGACTCGTCGTCCGCCTCATCGGCATCGTCGACGGGAACGGTCATCCCGTCTCCCAGCCAGAGGCTCTTTGCTAGACCAGAGGGGTGGGTGTGCTCGCAGCGATCTGAGACTATATGTATATTGCTAGGTATCCTGCTGATGCAACAGCACTCCTAGTGTACCGCGAGGACGAACCCTAGAGCAGATACCATGGACAACCTACTTTGAAAGAGAGCTGTTTCTCAAGCCACCGCCTACACGGAACGAAGACGGTACCGAGTCACCGGCGGCAGAAGACATCACCTACCACGTCTACCTCACCTCGCCCGTCGGCAAGGGTCCCCTCTTCGTGATGCACCACGGAGCCGGCTCGTCGGGCCTCTCCTTCGCTGTGCTGAGCTCCGAGATCCGCAAACGCCTCCCCTCGGCCGGCATCCTCGCCGTCGACGCCCGCGGCCACGGCTCGACGACGACCACGTCCCCAGCGTCGTCATCCCCGGACCTGAGCCTCGCCACCCTCAGCACGGACCTCTACGCCGCCATCATGGCCACCAAGGCCCGCATGGGCTGGGCCGAGCTGCCTCCCGTGGTGCTGGTGGGCCACTCGCTCGGCGGCGCCGTGGTGACGGAGCTGGCGCGCCGCGGCGACCTGGGCCGCGCGCTGCTCGGCTACGCCGTGCTGGACGTCGTCGAGGGCTCGGCCATGGACGCGCTGCAGAGCATGCAGACGTACCTGTCCACCCGCCCCGCCGGGTTCGCGACCCTCCGCGACGCCATCGAGTGGCACGTGCGCAGCCGGACGATCCGGAACGCCGTCTCGGCGCGCACGAGCGTGCCGGGGTTGCTGGTCGATACGACGGGGAAGGAGGAGGACGGTGGGGAAGGGGGGCAGCAGCAGCAGCGGCAGAAGGCGAAGGCGGACAGGCCGTGGGTGTGGAAAACGGACTTGGCCGCTACGCAGCCGTTTTGGGAGGGCTGGTTTGTCGGGCTGAGCAAGAAGTTCCTCGAGGCTAGGGGGGGCAAGATGTTGCTGCTTGCTGGGACGGATAGGTTGGATACCGAGTTGACAATTGGGCAGATGCAAGGTATGTTCGTGTGTCGTGTCGTTTTCACCACCCTCCTATTTTGTGGTGCTGATTACTTTTCACAGGGAAATATGCGCTACAAGTATTCCCCGAGGCCGGCCATTTCATCCACGAGGACCTGCCGGAGAAGTCGGCCATTGCGCTCGTGGACTTCTATCGCCGTAACGACAGGAGTGCGCTGGTGCTGCCGCCAAAGGTCTCGGACCTGCTTGCTCAGGGGAGGAAGGTGTAGAACTTAGAAAGCTGCCCTCTGAAATACTAACTGCTTCTAAAAGGATCATGTTGTTTGCGTGTACGTCAAGGACAGCATGAAGCTTGAGATCATCGATAGGAGGCATTAGATATGCCATTAAATCCAACCACGGCAGGTGAATTTGCCCATATGGTATCACGTATTACATCCACCCTTTTTTGACCGCCAGCTTGTCCAGCTGTTCCTCCAACGCCTGTAGACCCAGCCACTCGCTATGCTTATGTACATCGCCATTTCCATCTCACATCAAAATCAAACCAGGGTCGCAGCAGAAGCAGTCGGTGCCAGAGCATCAGGCACGACGCTGCGATTTCCGTTCCCCTCGCTCTCGGCAAGCACCTTTCTCGGCGGCGATCGCGGCGACCTCGACCGCGACCTCGGGTTCGCGTCGCTGTACTTCCTCTTATTCGACGCCTGCTGCTGCTGTTCCTGCTCCTTCTTCTTCTTCTGCTGCTCCTGCTGCTCTCTTATCTTCTCCCTCACTGCGGCCTCCTTGGCGGCCTTCTCCCTGGCCTTCGCCTCGGGGCTGATGCCCAACCGGTCGTCCACGGCCCGTGCGGTGTCCATTAAGTCCGGATAGCCCAGCACCTCGCACACGGCGGCGTAGCTCGGCGAGCCGTGCACCTTCTTCAGCACCGGCTCCCTGCCAGGGATCAGGATATTGAGCTGGTACTTTGTGTTCCCGAACTTGTTGTCCACCTCCATCGCGAAGCGCAGGAAGTGCTCCACCACCTCCCGCCAGCCGGCCAGAGGTTGCTCTGCCCGGAAACAGCTGGGGTTCTTCTCGGCGGCTGTGGCTATCATGGCGCCGTCAGCGCCATACTCCTCGGCCAGCCGCTCGCCCTCGTCGCGGCCGGACACGTCCCCGTTGATCAGGCACGCGACGCCGTGCGCGCGGCACACTTCGACGATCATGCTCAGCTGGCGTCGGTCGACGGGCTCCGTCTTGCGCATGGGCGCGGTGCGGCAGTGTATCGTCAGTCCCGTGATGCCAGTACGACAGAGAGCCGAGACAAGCCGCTGCGTCTCCTCGGGGGTGTCGAGCAGGCGGATCTTGACGCTGACGCCGACGCGGAAGTCTGAGTCCGAGACGGCGGCGACGAGGGCGCGCAGGATGGCGCACAGCCGGTCCGGGGTCTTGAGCAGGGCGGCGCCCATGCCGCCCGAGGTGCTGAAGGGCTTCGGGCAGCCGGCGTTGACGTCGATGCCCGCGACGTCGGCGGCCACGAGGCGCGCGGCCGCGACGGCGCGGTCCGGGTCCGAGGTGCCGATCTGGAAGACGAGGCGGCCGCGCTCGCGGACGGGGTCGAGGCGGTAGATGACCTGCGGTTTCGGTTGGAGGCCGGGGTTCTTCTTGCTCGGGTGCTGCGCGTTGGGGGGGATCTTGGTGAACTCGACCATGCCGGTTGTTGGGTTAACGGTCCGGGTCGTGCCTATCATGGCGTGGTCGACGGTTTCGGGGCCTGTAATTGGGTTTTTTTTTGTTTAGCATCAGAGCACTGGAGGAAAGGTGCTGGGAGGAAGGATTAGTGATGCATGCAATTGGTAGACTCACCCCATACTAGATCCGCGCCGTAGTGAAGGGCTAGCAGCCGCGAAGGCAGCTCGCCTGACCGGACCATGGGCGCGAGGACGACTTTGCCGCGGTAGTCGACGCCGTTGGCCGGGATGGGTACCTTCTTCGTCATCGTGGCAGGGGCGTCGGAGGAGGTCATGATGGATCGGACGGTGATGCGAGCGAAGCCGA
This sequence comes from Coniochaeta sp. PK30-01, assembly GCA_023628855.1. Lineage (NCBI taxonomy): Eukaryota > Fungi > Ascomycota > Sordariomycetes > Coniochaetales > Coniochaetaceae > Coniochaeta > Coniochaeta sp. PK30-01. The sequence continues at coordinate 26,259 of JAMAJW010000093.1, forward strand.
AAGCCCGCGGGAGCATGGCATCTAGGAAAGCTAAGGGGCCGAACGGCGCGGGACAGATAGACTAGACTTGGAGATCTAGAAACATCATGTCCAATCCCGTTGATGAGCTCGATGCCGTACAGTACAGTGTCGTTCCGTAGCCTCGTCGGACTTGAGGTTCCAGGCTGTCAAAATGTTTCTTATCGTTGTTTATCTCCTCTTATCGCTTATCTCCGAAATGTGGGGTGGTGGGGTGTCCTTCTAGTGTACACAGCAACATTTTTATTTTGAGTCTCGGCCTTTTTTCCCTTCGCTCCTTCCTGACCCGACCAGAAATCGACAAGCTTCAACGGCAGAAGCGGCAGGAACGGGTCAACCCCTCCATTCGGTACACGTAGAAAGTACCTAGGTCACTTCCGTGTCTGTTCACACGTGTGTGGAAATGGGAATCTACACTACAATTACATACCGGTAGGAATAATAGGCATCCGTCGTCCATGGATATTACTAAGACACGCTGCAGGAATAATGTCTAATGTGGCAAGGTGGCTGCACTGGCCGTCTCGTGCTGCAATACTAATGTGGTATGTAAAAACCTCGACCCGACAGATGCCTGTAGCGGCAGTGGCGGGGCGGTTTGGACCGCTTTGGGCAATGTTCTGGACCCCCTGGACCGTCTGGCCCATCTGCGAACCACTTTCCCCGCCAGCCAGCGCCAAATCACGCCCCGGCGTTACAGGCGACTGACCTGGGCGAGGAGTTCTCCGTGTCGATCCACCCGCCGAATCAGCCCACAACTCAACCGCATCATGCGATTTCTAAAGCTTCACTTTCAAGGTCACACAACACAGGCACGAGGGTCCAGGAGATCCAGGCAGTCTCCAGGACGCTACGGTAGGTGGCCGTCTCTCATTCTCTCTTTTTACTCTTGTTACAACGACAACGACTATCTCGTCGTTGCATCTCACAGCTGGCGAGTCTAGACATCGGATTCCCGCATTTTCCCCCCTTGTCTTTGTCTCTCTCAGGTCTCTCTAGAGTCTCGGGTAGTTGTACTACTATCACCACCTAGTTTTATTTATTTTATTTCTGCCTCGTTACTATCTTCGCTTCCACGGTGTTGAATAGACAATACAAGACGTAGGGATTCAAGTTGAGGACTCGAGTTGACTACCATCGGCTTCAGGCTTCACTGGTCCACCCAATCCGTCTTGCCCGAGGTCTGAAATCAACACCCACGCACGCCGTTCTGGTGTAACCAGAGGTCGCTAACACGCCTTTGGGGGATCACAAAAACGCCCGATTGCTTCCTTGAATCACGGCGCTGCTGCTCAGGGGTACACCACATACGCCCGGGATTCATCGACTTGCTTGCTGCTTCTTTGCGCGGCCGTGAGGGCTGCCCCATCCAGGTGTCCGGCTCTTATTCGTCGCTTCGACATAAAACCGCGCCTCCGTTGTGATATCTGGAGCACGCGAGATCGAGCCACATTGACTCAGGAATCAAATGAGAATGTCTCCCGCTGTTGTCGATAGCGCCATGGACGAAAGCAGCGACGGGCGTGTGGATGCGGAAGCCAGCGCCGAGTGCGTCGACCGGCTCACCCTTCTGAGGAGCATGCCCGAGGCACCCGCGGAATGCCAGGTCTGTGTTGTCGGAGCCGGACCGGCCGGTCTGATGCTTGCCTGCAACCTGTCACGATGGGGCATCAAGGCATTAGTTATCGACGACAGAGCTGATCCTACCACGGCCGGAAGGTAAAGCCTCCCCCTCCCATTGTTGGTCGGTGTTTGTTGTGTACGAAGTCCGTGGGCTGACCCCAAACAGGGCTGATGGCTTGCAGCCAAAAACTATCGAGACCTTCCGGCAGATGAGACTCGCGGACCCACTTCTACAAAGAGGTGTCCGAGTCTACGACATCTCCTTTTGGAGGAGTACGGCAGATGAGCCCCTGCATCGCTTGGGCCGTGAAGTGCACTACCCTCCCGTGATCGATGTCTTAGACCCTTACATCCTGTTGGTCCACCAGGGAATGGTGGAGAGCATCTTCATCGAAGACATGAAGAAGCGAGGCGTCGAAGTGCGGAGGAACACGGCCTTCGACTCGTACAGCGTGTGCGACAACAAGAAGGGCCCCCTCCAGATCAACTGCCGCATGAACGTCAACCAGGAGCGAAAGTCCATCCTCAGCCACTACCTGGTCGGATGCGACGGCGCGCACTCCAAGGTGCGAAAGAGCATACCCGAGGCAAAGCCCGTCGGCATGTCCCAGTCGGCAGTCTGGGGCGTCCTCGACGGCGAGCTGATAACAGACTTTCCGGATATCTGGTCCAAGACGCTGGTCTTCTCCCAAGAATACGGCTCCATCCTCATCATCCCGCGAGAGCGGAACATGACGCGGTTCTATATCGAGCTCAAGAGCGGGCCCAAGGGCGACAAGCGCGAACTGGGCCAGGATTTCGTGATGCAGCGCGCCAAGCAGATCATGGCGCCGTTCAAGGTGGACTGGAGATACATCGAGTGGTTCGGCCGCTACCAGATCGGCCAGAGGGTGGCCGGCCGGTTCTGCGACACCCACCACAGGGCCTTCCTTGCCGGAGACGCCAGCCACACGCACTCGCCCAAGGCCGCGCAGGGCATGAACACGTCCATGCACGACTCGTGGAACCTCGCGTGGAAGCTCAACCTCGCCGTCAGAGGACTGGCCAAGCCCGCCCTGCTCGAGAGCTACGAGAGCGAGCGGCGCAAGATCGCGCTCGACCTGGTCAACTTCGATTACGAGCACGCCAACCAGATCGCCGGCGGCGACGCCGTCGCGCTGGCCGAGAACTTCAAGACCAACGTCCGCTTCATCTCGGGCATCGGCGCCGAGTACGGCGAGAGCCCGATCAACATGGCCGAGAGCGGCCACTGGGTCATGGGCGAGGCCAAGCCGGGCTGCCTGCTGCCGCCGGCCAAGGTGACGCGGTACCTGGACTCGAACCCGGTGGACATTCAGCTCGACATACCCATGCTGGGCCAGTTCCGCATATTTCTGCTGATGTGGGACGTCCACCAGTCCCGGATATTCCTCGAGACCTTCTGCCAGGCGATCGCGTCGCGGGACTCGCTCGTGAGCCAGCTGTCAGCCGCCGCGGGGCTGTCGTACGCCGCGCAGCCGAGGCTGCCGGCGCCCGAGGACCTGTACCTCCGCCCGGAGAGGTATACGGCCGTCAGCCACCTGTTTACCTTTGGTCTAATCAGTAAGTTCCTCCGGGAGCATATATATATATATATCCAAGTCGATATATGTGCTTTCTCTTAAAATAGCGCTAACAACCTCCGCCAGCCACGATGCCCAAGAGCGAGATCGAGATCTCGGACCTGCCGGACCTGCTGCAGGACAGCCGGTGGACCTTCTACCTCGACGACATCCCGGAGCAGGACACGCGCGGCTCGCTGTGCACTAACAAGTGGCTCGGCAGCCTGGGCCCGGGAGAGGTGGCTATCGTCAACGTGCGGCCCGACGGCTACGTCGGCTCCATCGGCCGGTGGGACTCGAGCGTCGACGACTCGGGAGAGGAGGCGGCCAAGTGGCTCGACACGTACTACGACCGATTCCTGCAGGTCCCGCCCGCGAGCTAGGGGCTCGACAGGCTGGAGGAGCTCGGGCTCGAGGCCGTAGACCGCGACGATTTCGAGGCTGGGTTCGTGCACTGGTTGGTGGGCGGCGAGATGGTGGATGTTTGGGACGAGGGTTCCTGAAGGAGTGCGGATCACAGGGATGTGGGATGCTTCTTTTCATGGGGGGTTGGGACGGAGGGAGTCACACGTATTTAGAAGTTGAGGTTGTCTTCTTGTGCGTCGGCAACCAAGTACGGAAAGTGGAGTCCTTAACTTCGCATTTCCGATAGCGGTTCCGGTAGCTTTGCTTTTGGTGCCCAGTGGCGTTGCGGCGAGGTTATACCATCCATATACACAGGGTTGACATTTACACGCGATTCTACTGAGATGTTCTCCTCGTGTGTAATGTCCTAGTATTGCCATAGACTACGTGACCCAGTTCCATACTAATGCCAATGATGAAAGAGTATGTTTTCCGTAAAATATCCCAAACCATACAGCAAAGTGAAAATGTGTCTATCAATGTAAATACCCCTGATTCTCAGCCCACTCATAGAAAAGGACAGCTCATCGCGATTACCCAAGCTCATACAGAAAAGCTGACGATAGCAACGAGTAGCCATCGTCTTCGGCCGCCGCAAGACCGCACCCCATGATCTATTCTCAGAACCTAACCAACATGACCCTGTTCTCAAGGTCCTGGCCGACGAGCCACCTCTCGTCGCCGGCAAGTGTCGATCGACCCAGCATGTTCTCCACGAAGCCGGGACATTCGACCTCGACCTCGTCCTCGCGGATGTTCCCGTCCTTCGGGAGAGGCTGGAAGGGACTCTCGTCCCGGGGAATTCCAAGACGATCGTCAGCAGGCCGGCGGCAACCGCTTATATTAACAGTCACTACTTTTGGCGGCAAAACAGAATCACATCCAACGAACATTCCGGCGAATCGTCCAGCATCGCGGGCAATCCATCGGACACCGGCCCCGTAGTCCGTTACGGCGCTGAGGCCAAAGTATGGGGTGCTCTCGTGGCGCCAGCAGGGGCCGAAAGCGGGGAGATCCCGTGGCTGGAGTGGGTTAGTTGCCGCATCAGACACGTTCCAAGGATAAGAGCGGTTCCAGAGCGATGGCAGCAGTGGCTCGGGGAGAGACGAGTATGGAGCCGGAGGCATGACGGCGCAGGACTGGGAGCTGCCGAGAAAGGAGTGTCGGCAGAACTGGTCTACCACGCCCAGGAAGCCAGAGTTGTCCGACGCCACGGTCCCAACTTTTCTGGGGCAGAAGTCAACCCTCTGTGGGCCGAAAACTGGCGTATTGACGTCGTCAGAACGGTCTGACGAGGGCCGAGCCCGGCCTGGGCGTGTGGGAGTAAATGGAATGACTGGGACTCCATACGATGTGACGGCATGGATGCCGATAGCACCAACGCTGCAGCGGTCGTAGGCTAGGTACACATTGTGCTCGTCTAAAGCGATCCCCCGAAGACCGACCAACAATTCCTTTGTGTCGGAGGTGTTCAGGTGAGGAAGTATGTCTCTTCCGACTGACCGCCTAACGAGGATAGGGCGATTTCGATTGGACTTGGTCCCTCCCCCTCCCGCTTGACAAATGTTCCATACGTATAGCTGACGAATTAGATGGCAGTCCCCAACTGAGGCACTATGTTCCCAAATCAACAAGGCATAATGAGTTGCCGTGTGAGCGGACAAGAACCGAGGTAGAGAGCGGTACATGCCTCTGGGAGTATCATACTCTTTCCGGAAATTTGAGCGTACAGAGCCCCTAGAAGGTAGCTTCCACTCCCATCGAAGTCTGACAGCCCATGTCCACTGTCGCCGCCGGTAACACTTCATGTCGGGACTCAATGGCGTTCGGACCACATCGAGAACTGTTACCATATAGTCGTTGCATACTAAGAGACCGCCCCGTGCATTCTGCCAATATTTGTAATTTCTGCCTATCACCTCCTCTGCGTCGATAGCAGTGTTGCCGACGCGGGCCTGGATCCATTCCAGAACCAACACGCCTTGTGCAAGTCGTACTCTGCGGATGATCCTGCCACGCACATCGAAGGGAACAGATATGTGCTCCCCAGTCTCGGGGTCGAAGAGGCGGTAAAAGAAGCCCTCACATGGCGGTGTAGGCGGATTGAAGTGGTGGCGAAACGTGCCGGCCTTTGATTGTGACTCGCAGTCCACCTTGGTCCAGTTGACTGCTGGGGTGGCCCCATCTTCCAGTAGCCAGCCTGCAGGATATACCAAGAGTGCGTCCTCCTGGCTGTAGCACCACATCGGGTCGGGGGTCCGAAAATCACTTGGATAACTCCAGTCCTGCTGTAGACCTGTCCGCAACGCATTCATCCAGAAGAACTCCCCACACCGGGCATATACAAAAGTACAACGGATGCATTGGTATCCAAGCTTTCCATCACCACACATGCAGTGATATTGGATAGTATTATCAGTCATGTTTGGCATAGGCAGCTTCAGGTACTCTCGCGGTGTACCGCTTTGGAGGTGGTGGTAGCGGCGAGCAACCGCCGCGAAAGTCTTCGACCAGTCCGTTCCCCCCTGCGCTCGACACTCGACCTCAACCCGCAGATTGTGCGGCATATGTGGGAGGTCGTCGATGTGATTGTAGAGCATGTCGAGACGGACCTCGCGGCAATGCGGAAAGAAGAGCCTGAGGAGATGGCGGCAGATGTCCGAGCCTGTCAAGACCTTGTGCCATTGCCTGCAAACAGATCTGGCCCGGATGCTGTCCCGAGGCGGTAGCATCAAGCAGATAAGCACCCAACAATCCCCCGGGAGGCCAGGCAGGGCCTTGGTGGTTGGCTCCGCGTGTATGCTCATCGTCGGACAACTGTCGGCACTGTGTGGTGTTGGTATGGACTCATTGACACAGGGCGGCCAGCAGTGACGGATGCTCGGGAAGAGACGATATGCGGAGACCCAGTAGCCGGGCAGGAGGTATATATAGTTTAAGAGAAGCTATCGTGCTGAGAGAGCCCAGTCGTATGTGGTGAACAAGGCCTACGATCGCGAAGTGTATGAGACCAATTCATGGCCCCAGCATATCCTTTGCCCTAAGAAGTGCATCTATGCGTGGTTGTCATAGAGGCCGCCGTCATTGCCTATATGTGTCAGCCAATGCAGCGCTGGAAGCCGCCTTTCATGGTCTTTCAGATCGATGGTACCTCGGTTGCCAACCAATTCACCAAGGTGCCTTAACCTCCGTGTGCTAAGGCAGTGAAGGACTCCTTCCATTCAACACCAAAAAGACAAGCTTCATTGGAATCAATACCTACTGTGTAAGGTAGGTCGACTTTATGTTGGGTACATACCTTCCTTGAGCTTAAACCCATCCATGTTTGGGATGTCCTCGGTTCTTTCCGGCGATATCTGGACTTGGGGGTCGTTTGGCAGGTGCGACTCGGGCAACACGACTGCTTCGGAAACAGCGGCCTGAACAACGAATGGTGTCCACTCTGACATCAGAAGCTCCATAAGAACAGCCGCATATTGTGGTAGATGAAAGTCCTTGTTTTAACTCTCACATCTTGGTTTGGCCGAGTCGGAGTCTGTGTGCAATCATTTTTAAGTCGAGGCAGCGATCTCAGCCAAAGTTTAGGATTATTTATTGTTCTGTGAGCGTCACCATGGTTGCATCCGTGCCTCCCGTCGCCCCGAACCATGGAGATGCGCCCGGTCTGGCAACGACCACGCTGTACAGGGTACATATGCTACATTTTCGATGTCTGAACAATCCTAACAGTCCTCCGACTAACAAACGGCTAGGCGATTATGACCCCGGTCATCTTCGTGACATTCCTCATCTCTCTAGTTCTGGTGGACTTGAGCTACTCGATCAAGCGCTCCCACCTTCATCCTGAGGAGTATTCGAGCCGTCTCCCACACTGGCTCCATCGCATCATCTATCGTTACCAGCCATATCAATACGTTCGGCTTGATAAGAATGGGAGACCCATCAGAGAAAGCGCCTATCATGGATTCTACCACAGCAAGCAGCGCAAACTCATGAAGATGGAAGTTGATGACGCGTTTCAGATCCGCGGAACCGTCCTTTTCGTTATGGGTATCATGACTATGACGGCCGTCTGGGGTCTATGGCGACTGGCGGCTTGGGCGCTCAGATCCATAGTGTAGCGGCGACAGAGTGAATCTCTCTTCTTGATCGATACAGCATCGATGCGGACAAGTTGTCAGCAGAATCGAGGGAAAGACCCTTGATATGATATTGCTCTACGATTGTTCCAAAACAGCTAGCCTCACATCACGGAGGCCGCTGTGTCGGGTGCATCCGTACCGATCATCTCAACCGAGAGCGATGATCTGGTCTCGCTCACCGGTCCCGACCGCCGGAAGTAGGCCTCTTCCAGACGTACTCCATGACCATCAAGTCCGTCCCGAAGATAGCAGGGTCTTCCTGCAAGTCGCCAACATCGTTGAAGCCCGCCTTTTCATACATCCGCCTGGCAACTGTCAACTGTCTAGCAGTCCGCAATCTCACCTCCTTAAACCCGATTTTATCAATGAAAGCCATTGCCTCGTCCATGAGCTTCCTGCCCATCCCGCGGCCCCGCACGCTGTCATCCAGGATGAACCCTCGCAGATGCCCGACGCCCTCACCGAGATCCTCGCCATCGACCCAGATCGTACCCACGATCCGGCCCTCTCCCTGGCTTGGAGTTGCACCACCGGGTGCTCTCTCCAACACAGCCCAGACTTCGTTCATGGGGTTCGAGATACGCCCACACAAGTCCCCGAAGTCTCGTGCAAGAAGAGCCTCGAACGGTGCGCCAGCTTTGGCAATGCGTCCGTAGTATTTAATGTGCATTTCGAGGCAGCGGGAGAGAATGCTGTGGCGGTAGCCGGAAACCACAGTCAAGGTCGGCTCGGGTGCGTTTTCATGACGATACCCCTGCCGAGAAGACGGCAAGCAGTCCCGTGGCGACTCTTGACGGGCAGATTGCAGTGCCGAAGCGTACAGCGTAAAGGCTTCAATTATCTTATCACCGGCATCCGGCGGTGTGGTGGCGAGAGCCCGGATTACCTGGTCGCGAGAATAGGCATTGATAGCCGCGAGTGTACGCAGACCCTGCTCTGTTGGAAAGAAGACCTGCTCCGGATCGCCAGACTCTGTCTTTTGCCAACGGTTCTCGATGTCACCGCTGTACTGCAACTCTGCAATCGTATGCTCGAGCTCTCTTTCGTGGACCTTGAGTACATGGCGAAGGCGGGGTCCCGTACGGACGCCGAAATCGCCTATCTCGATGAGGCAGTGAACGGCCGCGGGAGACAAACCGGAATCTGCCAAAGTCCGCTGGAGGAAACCCCATTCTCGGACCAGCCTACGGGATGCGTCACGGAGATGGGGAACCAAATCCGCCGTCCTTCCGGTTGCGGATGGCATCTCGACGTCAGAGAGGTTTGGGACAGTTGATACCGGTCTGAGATTACGTTGAAATTGGCACCTTGTGCGCAGGTTGAGGATAGACAAGAACTCTTGGCAGATATACGTGGGCTATAGATATACTTTAGATATCTACGTGCAGCATAGTACCCAGCTCCCCCTCCTCCACGTACATCGATCAGAATCGCGCTAATCTGCATCGCTGAGAACAGTGATATCTCAATTTCCGGCAGCTGAATCCGTATGTTATGAACATCCAAACTTCGAGGATATCCACCAGATCCTGGAAACCATCAAGATCTGTGGCTTTCAATGCCTACGAAATCGAAATACACTATGGAGTAGACCCCATGGCGGCATGGCCGAACAAGCGGAACAGTTGATTTTCTCCGCCTCCGCAGGGCATGTCCACTAAAAGTCGGCGTTCGGAGCTCTTCGACCCGCCTCGCGCCGCCATCTTTTTGGGGGGCGCGTCAGCCATTGCAAGATTCACGGCCAATCTTCATCCCGTTTCAGCCTCAAGCGAGTCGAGGGAACATGGCCGCGTGGCATCGCTGGCTTAAATCAAATCTACGTTTGTACTTCGGCTCCTTATGAGAACCATCAGCTCTTTTCAACAAGACCTCCTTCATCTGCGTAGAAGAAAGAGCTTCGGAACAGGTTGATACCACATCATGGGATTCCGCTGGCGCGCCGTGGTTGCGATATCTCTTGTATATGCATACTTTTTCACGTCTAGAAGATCACTGTTTACGTTCTTGGGCAGCTTTCTGGCAGCATGGCTCTTGCAGGCCCTCGCCATCGCGGTATACGCAGTAATCCTCTATCCTAAATTCTTCTCGCCACTTATTGGCCTCCCAGAGCCAACGGGTAATTCATGGATCATGGGTCAGTGGCAGAGGATACTGGCCGAGAACCCCGGAGCGCCGATGCTTGAATGGTAAGATGGACATTGATCGCCCGAGCACCATTGCTGAGAGTCCCCTCATTGAAACTGTTCTCTAGGGCCAATACGATCCCCAACGACGGCCTCATCAGGTTCCTCGGCATCTTCAATCAGGAGCGTCTCATGCCCGTGTCGGCCCAGGCGCTCAAGGAAGTCCTTGTAACTAAGAACTACGACTTCACCAAGCCCTCGGAGTTCATAACGGCGCTTGGCCGCCTCCTCGGCATCGGGCTCTTCCTCGCGGAGGGAGAAGAGCACAAGCACCAGCGCCGAATCCTGCTACCTGCCTTCGCCTTCCGCCACGTCAAAGATCTCGTCCCCATCTTCTGGGACATGTCTCGCGAGGGTGCCCTCGTCATGGCCGACAAGGTGCTCGCGGGAGCCGCAGAGGCTCAGCAGGCCTCGGACGGGGAGAAACTACCCCCCAAGACGGCCGTGCTGGAGATCAGCGACTGGGCCTCACGGCTGACGCTGGACATCATCGGCGTCACCGGCCTGGGGCGCGACTTCGGCGCCACCAAGGACCCGGACAATGACCTCGCCAAGACGTACAACACCCTCTTCAAGCCCACGTCGCAGGCGCAGCTCCTGGGCATGCTCCAGCTCATCGTGCCCGGGTGGATCGTCAACATGCTCCCGGTCAAGCGGAACTCGTCCATCGATCACGCGTCCGCCGCCATCCGCGGCCTGTGCCGCGACCTCATCGCCGAGAAGAAGCGCAAGCTCGCCAGCAAGACGCTCGACGACCTGGACATCCTGTCCGTGGCCCTCGAGTCGGGCGGCTTCACGGACGAGGACCTCGTGGACCAGCTCATGACCTTCCTGGCCGCGGGCCACGAGACGACCGCCACGGCCATGACGTGGACGGTGTACATGCTCTGCCTGCACCCGGAGGTCCAGGACCGGCTGCGCGCCGAGGTGCGCTCGCGGCTGCCGTCCCTCGACGACGCGTCCGCGGCCGTGTCGGCCCTGGACGTCGACCACATGCCCTACCTCAACGCCGTGTGCAACGAGTCGCTCCGGTACTACCCGCCCGCGCCCATCTCGGCGCGCGTCTCGGCCGTGGACACCACCATCTGCGGCCGCCCCGTGCCGAAGGGGACGCGGGTCATGGTGGTGCCGCAGGCCATCAACCGGTCGCGGGAGCTGTGGGGTCCCGACGCGGGCAGGTTCGATCCGGACCGGTGGCTGCCGCGGTTCGAGGGCGACAAGGGCGCGGCGTCGGGCCACGCGGCGAGCAACTACGCGTTCCTGACCTTCTTCCACGGGCCCAGGAGCTGCATCGGGCAGGGGTTCGCCAAGGCCGAGTTCGCGTGCCTGCTGGCCACGTGGGTGGGGAGGTTCAGGTTCGAGCTCAAGAACGAGGAGGAGATGGACGAGGACAAGATGAAGATCAAGGGCATCATTACGGGCAGGCCGGCGAATGGGCTGTGGGTCAAGGCTACGGTTCTGGATGGCTGGTGATGGTTGTCGCTTTTACAAGATGTCATATCTCGGGTGTTTACCTGCGTGGAGGGAGTGCTTCGTTGCGAGGCGTGGCGGTCTGGGTTTTGGCAACAACTGCATCGGCGCACGGGTGAAGTCGGGTGCTGCTTTGGTTGGAGGCACCTGTCCCCCGTGCCATACTCAACTCAATTGTCTATGTCAGCTCAGGAAGGGGGGACTCAATGACACCGATGCGCACCGAGAAAAAAGGAGGCGTCCACGAGTGACCCGAACGGTCCGCGCGCACTTCCCGCTTGAAACAAGTGAAAACGTGCCTTGCATGCCAACCCAAAATACCTGACGAGCTTCTGACTTTGTCCGAAGTAGACACAAGTCATGAGCCGCGTCATCCACAAGCCAGCTGACTTGTCTGTTCTCACTTTTATCCCGCTCCTCGGGGAGGACGAACGACGGGGCCTTATTCCTTTTCTTTACTTTCCCCCGCAGTACATGCGAACGCTCGATCCGTGTGCCTCGCTTCCATGCAAGGCAAAAGTTGACGGACGGGGCGGGAACGCAAGATCGGAGCTTATCAGCGGGAAAGGGAGGGAGGGATGAAACATACGACGGGCTACGCTCGCTGGCTCGGCAACCCTGCCCGCGGGTGGCTTAAATCAGGACGGCGGGACGGATTAGGACAAACCAGTGGGCGGCAGTGGCAGAGTGGATGCTCTAAGGGAGGGTGGACGGTGCCTTGGGTTGTTCATCCAGGAGGTATCCCGGTTCTGTTTCATTATGACTCGCATTATAGTCCTGGGGGCGAAGGTCGATGCGTTGTGCCCCTCCTGCCCTCGCCCGGACGTGGCGGGGTGATGTGAGAGTCCTGCGATATACTCAGTAAGACACTTGTCTGTTGGTGGGATGATGTAGACTTGGTATAGATTCAAGTCCTATACGAGCAAGCGAGCATGTAAGGGAGGTTTGTTTGCATCGGATCTAAGTCTAGTCGATGGGCTAGCGTCGATGGGCCAGTGGGGAGTGACCAGTCCAGCCTCCCAAATGAGAGTCAGTCCGAGACATAGTCCAAGTCTAAGGATCATCAGGATTAGATCTAGATTACCGAGTACGGCTGCCACATGGTTGGCCTGAGGATGCGGAGTGAGCGGATTGTTGGTTTGTCCATCTCAGATGGCGATGCCCCGAGGTGCAAATCAGTCGCAGTACACACGGTATTGAGACTCGAGGGACTTTTGTGAAGGTAGATTATCTTCGTAGTCCACAGCGGAACTGTCTTGACAGAATATGAACAAAGAAATCAAACAGCATTCAAGCGTGCGACGCTGAAACTGTACTGGATATCATAACCAACCGTAGCCCAAACCCAGATGAGGCAAAACCAGGGCAAAATCCCATAGCCCCAAATCCAACTCCTCCGTAGTAACCAGCATCATGACAAAGTGGGCAAAAATAGACTGGTGCAGCGCACCCAAGTCATCCAACACGAAGAATAGAAAAAGCACAAAGCTTCATTAGCGATCACCTCCACGTCCCATGGATCTTGGACCGCCTACTAGTCCTCTTCAGCCCCACGTCGCCGTTGATCATGAGACTCTTCCACCTCCGGCCGAGGCTGGAACGATCCTTGCCCAGACTCCGCGCACAGTCCTGCCAGTCCGATTTGCTGAGTTTGAGCTTCTCGAGCACCAGCTCTACGAGAATCCTGTCGTCTTCTGTACTCCACTTCTCTCCGTCAGCTTCCACAACCACGTCGCTGCCCTCTGTCTTTGCTGCCGGATCTTCTCCGAATCGACCGCCGCTATTCGCGTGGAGGGTGTGGAAGTCTGACCGCTCGAGGCCAAGCGGTATGACCTCGGGGGCGATGCGCGCGCGCTTGGGAGTCGCTGGCCGCGGCAGCTCCTCGGTCGTCTCCATCTCGGGGGTTTCACTGGTGGCAATATCCAGGTCGCTCTCGATATCCTCGTCGTCGCGGCCCATGTCGTCGTCAGCCTCGCGGCGGCGCTTGTTGGGACCTCGCGAAGGCGCAGACCGTTTGACGACCTTCTTGCGCGCCTTGACGGGGTTGTCCGTGCTGATACCGAGACCAGTATTGTCGCACGCCCTGTGTGAGCGCAGGCGCAGCTTCATTGGGGACGGCGTGTGAGCCATAGGGGGTGTCGGGAGCTGTGAGTGTAAGGTCGGCGGTGTGGAAGGTCCAGGAAGTGGTGCTGGCGCCGCGAGCAGCGCCTGTAGAGAGCGGCATGTGCTGAAGATGCTGTCGATGGTATTATGCGCAGAAAACTGTGGTGGGCTGACTGGTGGGGAGGCGAAGAGGGCGGATTGCAGGCGTGTAAGTGGTGGTTGCGACGGATGCGACGGATGCGACGAGTCGCAAGACAAAGCCGAAGGGAGCAACATGCTTGCCAATGACGCAAAGGCGTACGTAGGCTGTCCGGATATGATAGGACGTTGGGATGTGAGATAGCAAGGGCGTCGTCTGCAGTAGGTGGTGTAGCGAAGCTGTCGTGTTGGCGATCCGAAGCCCTTCGCGGCGCAAAGCAGACAAACGACGCGCGCAATGCGCAAAGCGTATTAGCACTGCGCAAAGGGCGAGAAGACAAGGTGAGCAGTTGTCGATAGCTGTTCGACCTGTATGCTTTTCTCTGTGTCCAGCTTGACGACGTATGCGACAGAAAAACTGGTCAAGTCGTCTGCGACGGTGCAAGGTGAGAGCTGTTTCGGTGGGTGGTGAAAGTTTGCGGTGAGTTCGGAGGGAAGCGGGAGTTTGGAATGCTGAAGGGGTCAATAATGACTGGGGAGATGCTGGGGGGACAGAAGAATTAATGCGCCTAATATGGGTAGGTTTCCCTGTGTGGTCATGAGTGCGCACAAGGGTTTGATCCAGTGAAAGTCCAATCCAGGTCCACATGACGGCCTGGAAGGGGAAGACCAACCTGGGAAAAGATGGGCCTAAGGGGGGGAGTTCCTGAGACATCCCTGTCAAATCTCGGGTGGTTATTGGCTCATATTGGGAAAGCTCTGACCGCTAGGGGGTCCTTCCTGCGTTTCTCAACGCTCCACCTGCTGCAAGCACTTTAAGTTGGATCGTGCGCATCCTCTTTTGTGCCTTGCGTTTGTCTCGGCGGATCTCAAATCGAACCAGCCGCTGTGATGAGGACGACACCATAATCGCCCGGGCGGCATGGGGCATCAAGAACGGATACATCATTGTGTCCCTCGGTTCGAGAGGGCTGTCCCTCCCCTTGTTTAGGGATAGAAAACGCATATGGTCACCATGGAAACCCCTTAGAACACCCAATAGCTCTGAAACTGTCACTTCCTGATAAGGTCGAGGGGGTAGGAGGTTCAAGGGAGGCTTTTGCTGTCGTTCTGAAGTCATGGCCATGGGCCCGCCTATCTCGCAGGCGACGACTTGAAGACTCTCGAAAGATACCTGAGATAGCACAGGCGAGGTAGTGCTGAGGTACTCCGGCTCGTTCGGATAACGGCTGGTCGGTAAATATGGCCAGATAATAAGACGGTGCTGCGCCTGGTTAGCAGACATGCAGTGTCACCAGACACTTCGCAAGCCCTCTGAGCACCGTCGAGCGCGATGGTCCGACATTGTCACTCGGACACCCTGGTGGCTCGAATTTCCCGGTCCTTCGATCAGGCACACAAGTTGTCGATCTCCGTCACGACGTTTTCGTCCTGCCCCTCCCCTACGCGGGTGCTTCGAAGCATCCAAAACCTCCGGACTGACGTCAAAGGCTGACGATTCTGCGAGAGGCTCCGGCCTAAATCTGTCTGACATTTACACAGTACTGCCTAGATCGTCGATGCCAACCCTACCCTCGACACCGCGCAATTGCCCGAGAACTGGTATGTGCTGCTTACTGTGCACAGTACGACGGCGACCACAGCTCACTCGGGTCCCTCCGCTTCCCACGAGGGAAGGCCCGCGATCTCGATTGCCGCAGCACGCTCACACTCTACCTACTGCTAGTGTAGCTTCGTAAGCGTCAAACGGGCTTGCAGATGCACGACGATAAGCTACCTGGTACTTCAAGCTACCCTTATTTATGTCACCCGCAAGTCATGGCAGGACATCCTCTGCGTCCTTCTACTCACAACAACGACGAGCGGGACGCAAAGGACTTGGCCTCGGAATTAGATCTGATTGCAACGACCAGGCCAGAATTTCCCGGTCAGCAGGACGATCTAAGAGATTGTTCTACTAAATTGCCGTCGCATGATGCGCCTGCCGTTAAAAAGTCCCAATTGTGGTGGGTTACGCCAGCGGCTCCTAAGCTCTTTTTCTCTTTCTCTCGCGGCAGAAGAGGACGCAGACTTACAGCACTTTCGATGGGCGGGGCCAGTCGCGTCTCGACGCGCAAAACAAACGCGAAAGTGAGCAGGGAGTTTAATTAACCGTCGTAGCAATTGGCGAATGAGAGGTCTCGTTCACTGTGCTTTTATTCTGTTACAGAATCCCTGATCCCTGCTACGGCTTTTTCCAGCGACATCTGCCTTCACTATTTCCGTGTGTGTCTGGCTGTAGAACTCAACGTCGGCGCCCTTAGATATGTGTTAGACGCATCTTGATGAGTTCTTGCCTCTCAAGACATTAACGCACGTGTAAGGGCTGTTGGAATATATCTGTAGTAGTGACTATTCAGAGATATGCCTCAAGAGAAAAAAGAGACAGAAGCTGGGGATGTTGCAGATACAAGGATGGCTCGTGCCTCCGCTACAACGGAATCTTTTCACCGCCTCTTGCTGTGAGCCTAGAATCTCCAAGGAAGAACTTCAGGGGACGAGTCTCATCTCCCTGTCGCAATCATCGTGAGAGGAGTAGCATACCACGCCCCCACGTGTGGTGATGCAAAGCTAGCAAGGCAACGTGCTTTGCCCGATCTGGACGATGATGATCTCCGACTCTCTCCGTGGCATTAACGAGTAAATGTCCCCGGTGTAGAACTCCATCCAAAGGCTACCGTTGATGATATCGCTAGCAAATGAAGGAATATGCAGATAGGAATACAATTATCACCTCAGCACAATAAACACAGAACGCACTTTTCCCTCAGGAAGAGCCGGCTTGATTGTCTCTCCCAAGGATCATCTCGACCAACCTGTCCTTCTCCGCACTCTGCTTAACCAGCCCCCAGAACGCACCAGTGCCATCACATACCTCCTCCGTTCCCGTCCCATATACCATCCGGCCGTGACGACCAGCCTCCTCTTCCTCCTCCCTCTCCATTCCGCGCCTCAACAGCTCCTCCGGCGTGCCGACCTCCGCCACCCGCCCGCCGTCGAGCACCAGCAGCCGGTCAAAGTCGGCCACGGTCGACAGCCTGTGCGCGACGACGAGGACGGTGCAGCCCGCGAACTCCCGCCTGAGGGACGTCTGGATCGCTGCGTCGGTGGCGCGGTCGACGGCCGAGGTCGCCTCGTCGAGCACCACCAGCTTCGGCCGCCGGAGCAGGGCGCGGGCGAGGCAGCAGAGCTGGCGCTGGCCCAGGGAGAGGTTGGCGCCGCCGGATGTGATTGGGTGGGACAGGTCGGTGAAGATGTTTGTGCCTGTTGCGCGCGTGCTTGCCTTTGGAGTAGGGCTAGGGGCGGACGGGTCCGCGGAGGGTTGTAAAGGTGCGGCTGGCGGTTCGTTACCTGCTGAGGTATGGTCAATGGGGTTGCTAGTTGACGAGCTGGGATCATTGTTGTCTTCCTCGACTAGGTGGACGCGCTGCAGAGCCTGGAGCAATTCGTAGTCATCGTGAAGCCCTTCCATGTCCAGGTTCGATCGTAGCGTGCCGGAGAAGAGAAACGGATCCTGAGGGATGATGGCGAGTCGGCTTCGGAGCTGATCGAGCTTCAGCGTCGAGATATCAATATCGTCGATTCGGACGGAACCCGTCTTTGGCTCTATGAGGCGGAAGAGAACAGCGGCAAGAGTTGACTTTCCGGCCCCGGTCCGTCCGACCACGCCGAAACGCTCCCCTCCCTTTATGGTGATGTTCAGGTCCTTCAAGACGTCGGGGAGGTCCTCGGCGTAGCTGACTGTCAAGTGTTCCACTTCGACACGCCCCTCGGCAGGCCACGCCGCCGGCGCATCGGCTCCGTCCTCCGGCTCCGTCTCAATCTCGGCGTATTCGAGTACGCGTTCAACAGCGTTGAAGCACAGCTCAAAGGATGCCATGACCTGGAGCAAGCCTGCAAGCGCACCACTGTACTGGAAAGCGAACGTCAGGCTGAAACCAGCCAGTGCTGCGCTGGCTCCCCCCACGGCGACCGCATAAGCCACTACCGTGACGAACAGCACGCCAAGCACACTCAGACGGAAAGACAGCCACAGTGAGGAGAGGACCGTAGCCAGACTTGCCTTCGAGCTGTTGTCGATGAGACTGTACATGCGGTTCATGTAGAATTGGGCCCGGCCAAAGGCTCGAACCGTGGATAAGCCGGAGAGCACAGAGCTGAACTGGTCGTACACCGGAGAGTTGGAAGTGGAGTTTATGCGATTGACTTCCCGGGCCACGATGATGTACTTGCTGGCGACGTTGATGTAGAAGAACACGAGAATGATGCCAAAGAATATGATCCACGGAGAAACAGACAAGCTACATTTCACAAGTTAGTCATTTTGTTTTCGAGTTTTCTTGAGCGCCTTCTTGAGAGTTGTGTACGAACCTGGCCCCGATGATGACCACCAAGCCCAAGACGGTCCATATCAAATCGAGCGACTCCCTCGACACCCTGCCATCAAGTGTAGATATGTCGGAAGTAAACCGATTTAATATCCGGCCCGAGGGTATGGTGTCTGTCCATCGCAAAGGGGCCCGGAGGACAGCGTGCGTCATGCGCTGGAAGAGAACTCGCGAGGCCCTCAGTCCGAGTGTCAGAGCTGCAACCATCTTGGCTGCCTGCAGGACACCGCCTAGTATATGCAGGACAACATAGAGACCCAACCAGAAGATAATCTGTCGGCTGGAATCATTGGCGCGAGGTCCAACAGCATCACCCAAGTATGCCTGTATTTTGTCGTCTTGGGACGCGCCGGGCGGGTATTGAAGGGTTGAGGTAATGTTCCCTTCGGATGACGCAGTGTCAGACAGCTCTTTGAGCGCCCAGGTTTCCGTGACTTCGGCAAGACGACCAAACACAAGTATCCCCAGGCCAAAGATCCACCACAGGAGCCCACCACTTGCTTCGTAATAGGCCTTGAAGACTTTCCATTTCACGCGACCGGCTTCGTGCTTTTCGCCCTCGTCCTCCCGGGCAGCAACTTGCGACTTGCCTACTGCGTTTTCTGTTGGAGTCGCCCCGTCGATCTTGCTCCTGTCTCGGTTACCGTAAGTGGATGACTCCGATGAGGTCTCTGAAGCAGTACTGCTGCTTCTGCGGTCTAGCAATGTCGTGGCGGAATCATCGATGTCCTCGACTGACTCTACCCCTCCGTCTCCAAGTTTGACCAGATAACTCGCATGCGGAAGTACAAGCTCAGCGTGGTGTGTAGCCAGGATTCGTGTTCTTCCTCTGGCCAGCTCGCCGCTCAGCCCTTCGTCGACGATGACTCTACCAACGTGCGAATCAACGGCGCTCAGCACATCGTCGACAATGACGATTCCGGCGCGTGAGTAGAGCGCACGGGCAAGAGCTATGCGCCACCTTTGCCCTCCACTTAACGTGACTCCTTTCGGACCAACCTGAGTCTGCTCACCATCCACAAGGTGTTCGATGTCCATCTCCAAGGCACAGGCGTGGAGAACCTTCTTGTATCGCGACTCATGAAACGGAAGACCGAAGGTTATGTTCTCCTTCACGGTACCGCTCTCTATCCACGGCGTTTGCGAAACGAATGCCATCGAAGACGGAATGATCCAGTCGAACGGCGGAATGAAGTCAGGAGCAGGTTCCTTGACAGGAGGTAGCCTTGGGGTATGAATGCTGCCCGACACCAGCTTTGCCTCGCCTAGGATGGCGGCAAGGAGAAGGCTTTTGCCGGAGCCGGTCTTTCCGCTGATAACGCTCAGTTTGCCGGTCGGAAACTCTAGTGAGATGTCTCTGAGCATGGAGTGTTCTTGCTGCTGCTGTGCCGATGGCTGATCAGCATCAGCACCTTCAGCTTTCGGCCACGCTACCGTGGCCTTCTGGAACGAAATCACAGGCCCTGGCTCGGAAATCTGCTGCCTGTCCGCCTGGGAGAGGTACTTGTCCAGCCTCATACAAGATGTCCACGCCTCCAAGACGAACATTTGCAGCATCGGAATCAGTGAAAACGAGCCGGACACGCGGCTCAGCAGATCGAGTGACGTGAATATAACGGACGCTTTGATATGCGTCCCGTTCTGCCAGGCATACACTGAAAAGGCGACGCATGCCATGAGCAGCGGTCCCACACTCATCAGGAAGATGAGGATGCAACCCCAGAGCGTCACCGTCCGAATATTCTTTAACTCTTCGTTGCGACTGGCGAGCATCATGTGCTCCCAAAGCCGTTCGACGCCAGAGTATTTGATCTGGCGTATGCCTTGCAGGGCCTCGGTCAACAAGTTTGCTTTGCTGTCTCGTGAGGACATGAGGCTAATGGTGAGTCTACTGTAGCTCCTCGAAAACCAAGTGCTGATGGGTGCCATGATAGCAGCAGCCGCCACACCGGCGAGCACACTTGTCCAACCCATGAGACGGACAAGGAAGTACCCGGCCAGAAGGGAGTCAGTAAGTGCCAGCGGGATATGGCTGTTGAACATGAAAAACATCGTTACACGTGAGCTGGGCAAGAGTTAGCACAACGCTACGACCGCATGAAGTTGAAAACGGCATGAACTTACCTGTCCAGCTGCATGTGGTTAATCACGGACTGTCGAGCCATCTTTTCCTTTATCTTTTCCGCCGATGGCGGACTCTTGGAGTCATTCGAGCAGTCGTCCTGGTTTGCAATTGCTGTGTCGTACTGCCTCATAGCCTTGGCGAAGACCAACGACTGCAGCAAGGACATGAGCGGTGTGGTTAGCCGGCTAACGGTAAACCAGCTGCTCCAAGTCTGGAATCCGACACCAACAGTCTGGCTGAACAGCAAGGCGAATACCCACACAAACATGTACGGGTCGACCGTACCCGAATCTCCGCGGCTCTCGATCGCTTGCAGGAACTTGTATAAGACAAGCTGGGGAAAGAGAGACAGCACGGACCCGGCGATCGTAACTATCCACTGGATTGCGATCTTGGATGTATTGGCCTTCAAAAGCTGGCGCCATAGCTTCCCGTCACCGCAGTTGGGGAGGAACTTGGCAGTCAGGTTGCGTGAGCGAAGTGAGTGAGGCAGCACAGGTAGATCCGACACTTTCATTTGCCTCTCCTTGGCAATATCGAAGACCACCATGTTATAGGAATAGGAGAGCTGCTCCAGGAGTGATACCGTACTCTGCTGGTCGACAAGACTGCCGTTGTCAAACACGTCTGGTCGACGGGGAAAGAGGGCGAAGGAACACGCGGCTGCAACTGCTGCAGCTAGCTGAACAAGTGACAAGATTCTGTATAACTTCGTCTGAATTTCGGGGGACATCAGATCGCCTAATGCCGGGGAGGCATCCTTCCATGCAATGATGGACGCGAGGACAAGGGAGGAAAGCAGGCCGTAGACGGTAAGTCGGAATTTGAGCAGATACTGGTGCCTGAGAGGGAGGCACACGGCTTGAAGACAGAGCAGAGCCTAGTGGCAATGTTAACGACGAGATCATCCTGTGCTTCTTGGGGAAAATTAGTGCAGTTACCCATGCCACCGGCCCTGACGAGGCCACAATGAATGTCCACACATTGTCCTCAGCCTCGACCGGTGGAACGCGTCTCAAAGCGAGCACGCTCGATGATATCGAGGCTCCAAGTCCAATAATCAGACTCAACCAGACCGCTATTCTCGGCCTGAGGTCGGAGTAGGCTTTGATCGACTCTTCCGTAGCCACGCCATCTTCGTCTTCATAGTGTCCATCAACCGCATTATAACCCCTTAGAATCCAATGTCTGCAGAGGAAAGCCTTGAGACCAGGCAAGCTCAGCAGTAGGATACAGAGTGTTGCAACCACAGCTGTCACCCCTTTTAGGAGATACTGGTCGATCATGCGCGCGAGATATGGCCGGACCGTACTCTTAAGTCAAGAACAACAATCTACAGCGTTCTCGAGTGTCTCCGGTCAGGAAGTTGCATTTGGTTTCTTCTAATATCAGAGCCATTATGGAACAGGGTAAGAGGTTGCTACGTGACGACAATGTTTCGTTGCCTGATCCTACCGCCTTGTCGGGCACACACCGGGTGCTTCGTTGCCTGAATTCCGGTACGTTGTCAACTTGTCGGTTACACCGGGGATTGGCCCCACTTGCTGTGCCGCAATATGAGCCCCTGCGGCTTCGATGTCGGTTCCGGAGGCAGTATGGTTTCCGGGACTCTGAGTTCGAGCCAGATATTCGTTACCACGTCTGCTTGAATTCCCTGATGATAGTTTATGTGTACATACGCATCGGTCTATAACCCACTCTAATCCACATACGTTACGGTCCCGGATCGAATGTTGGGGGAGCAGCGATAAAATGGCGATCAACGTCGTGGGAATCGGCCTCCGCAGTGAGAAGAACGTAAACAGTGTCATTATTATCGAAGACGCTCAGAATCGATTCGATTTGCTTTTCATGCCAGCAGTTCCAAACTCCAATCGCCTGCTCTCGTGCGACCCAGGACCTCTCCTAGACTCTCAACCGCTGACGATGGTGCCGCCGTTGCAGTGGATCGTTTGCCCACTTATACACGAGCTGTCCGACGAGGCAAGGAACACAACGCAAGTCGCAATCTCGCTCGGCTGCGCGGGACGGCCCATCGGAGCCGTGAACTGCTTCTGTTGCTTGGTTCCCATTGTGGAGTTGATCAGTGGTGTCCAGACCGGACCCGGAGCAATAGCATTGACGCGGATGCCCTTGCTCAGCTGCTGGTTGCTTAGACCGCGTGTGAAGGAGATGATTGCGCCCTTGGTCGACGTGTAGTCGAGCAGGTCAGGCCGGCCGATATAGGCGTTGATGCTGGCATTGTTGATAATGACACTTCCTTGCTTCATATGTGGAAGGGCGTATTTCGATAAATAGAAGAAGGGGTGGATGTTGGTGTCGAATGTGTGAAGCCACTGGTCCCTGAAAATGGTTATCAGCTTACATTCCCCGGCCTTCTGGTTCTGGATCTCACTTACTCTGACAGGTCTTTGATGTCCTCGACCACCATCTGGTACCCGTGGTTATTGAAGAGGATGTCAATCGTACCACCGAAAGCCTTGACGGCCTCATCGATGACCTTCTTGCAGTTCTCACGCTTGGTCAAGTCGGTTGGAAGCAGCCAGCACTTTTGGCCAATCTCCTCGACGCGCTTCTTGGTGGCCTCGGCATCCTCCTGCTCCTCTGGCAGGTAGGCGATGAGCGAATTTGCTCCCTCGTGGGCGAACAACAAGGCACTAGCCCGACCGATACCTGAGTCACCGCCAGTAATGATGGCGTTCTTGCCCTTGAGTTTGCCGGCAGCCTGGTACATCTTGCTGCCGCCGTCCCCTGTGGGGATGCGCTCGAACTCCGGCGTGGGGTTGGGCATGTTGCTCTCCTTGCCAGGGAAGTCCTGGTGGGAGACCGGGATCTCATGGCCTATGACCGAGAGTAAATTAGAGGCAGGTCAAGTGTGTTTACGAAGGATATGACTTACCCTGCTCAAATTGGCCTTTGTCCGTCATGTTGGTTGTCGAGTGTTGGGTTCTGGTATGTGAATGAGGCAACTGCGAAGATGGGGAAATACCTTATGCGATCGTGAAGCTGATGGAAGTAGCAGTGAGTTCAGTATTCGATTGGGAATATTCTTCACAGGATCCCAGCACACGAGAGTTCGGGATATTTGAAGGCCTCGCGAGCTCCAGATGATGTCGAGAGCAGCTCCGCAGTGATGATCAACCTATGACGACATACGGCGAACATGACTTCATAATCCATCGAGCTTTCCACCCATTTTCCGGGCCAACCGCTCCTGTCAGACAGGGGCAATGACGGTTGAAATAGGTGTGATAATCAGTACTAAATCAACTACTACTTGGCGGATGCTCTTGTGAAAAATGTCGATGTCCACTAAATACCCTTCCCCTCAGCAACTCAATACCCCTATTTTTCACGACTGATACCGTAAACAACCCGACCTGACAGGCTCGGCTATCCGATTCAACAAGGTACAAACGCGCAACCAAGAGATGGGTCTGACAGCTGCAGCACCTACATCAATATCAAGAAGAACTAGACTACTGGAAGGTGATACTCCATCAATACTCCATAACCCTACTCGGGTGCTCGAGCTCCTGAGAGCGAGCATGAAACACATCGCGGCCATAAATACACAATGCGTAGTACCGTTCTCTCCCTTAACCCAGAACGCCTCCCGTCGTTAGTCCAGTCAAATGTGTCGTGAACGAGTCCCGACTGTCACACAGCGTCTCAATCGGCTTGAGGTCCCTTCCAGGTCTTGTTGCCGAGCTGGTCACAGCAGCCCATGGCGCCGTCAGTATTGTAGATGACATTGTCTACGAGATATGACATCAGTATAGCCCAACCCAGATACTCTATTGGGCCCTGGAGACTGGAAGGAAGGCATGGTGTGACTTACTCAGGTCGACTGATGTCTGGGCCTGGTTGGTTCCCGCCATGTTCCAGCAATCGCAGGTCAGGTGAACGCTCGAGTTGAAGGAGACCTCGCAGTTGAAGCAAGAGTTCGAATACGCGCCGCTGCGCTATGGTCAGGACAAAACGTGGGTTGGGAAGGCGAGGGAGGAAGGCAAAACTCACACGCTTGATGGAACCAGCTTTCCGTCCTCGTTGGTGAGGCACTTGTCCAGATCGATCCTACAATTTTGTATGTTCAGTATATGTTCTGCAAATCAAGTCAAGCTACCTGCTTGTCGGAGGTCACGGAGCTCTATACGAGCGAAAGGAAGGCACAGTTCATGTTAACTTACCACGTCCAGTTGTAGCCGAAAACCGACGTGTTGTCATTCAGGCAGTACATCCCCAGAGCGTGGTCGACGAACTTCAGACCAGGATAGGCACACGAGCCGACGAAATGGCCGTCAGCGCACGAAGTCGTGCTGGGCGATCCTTGGCCCATCGCGGCAATGGGTGCGAACGCGAGGACAAGGTGGGTGATACAGCTCAGTGACGGAGTCATGGCTGCGAAGTGATGAGATGCGGTCTCCCGGGCTTTCTTGTAGTTAGAATGATGGTAGATGATGCGGTAGGTTGGTAAGAGCAGGACAACCAGGGCCGATAAC
This sequence comes from Coniochaeta sp. PK30-01, assembly GCA_023628855.1. Classification (NCBI taxonomy): domain Eukaryota; kingdom Fungi; phylum Ascomycota; class Sordariomycetes; order Coniochaetales; family Coniochaetaceae; genus Coniochaeta; species Coniochaeta sp. PK30-01. The sequence continues at coordinate 50,975 of JAMAJW010000093.1, forward strand.
TGATAGGTACGGTGGAAATGATGATAGGTTGAAGGTTGGATGGAGTTGCTCTCGATTTCGGATGAAAGTAATATGAACGGTCTAAAGTGGTTGCTTAAATGGACTATGATAGGTCGAAGCTTAGGTCGAAATTAGTAGATGTCTGGGACGTGTTGTTGTGAGGGTGACATGATCTAAGGCAGTCACGACGAGTGGAAAGTGGCAGAGTGGTCAGGTATGGAGCGCGCGACCACAGGGAAAGTTTCTCATGAATGTATGAGACACGTCGAGGTATGCTAAGGCCGGGAGCATCCAGCGAACCACAATCTTATTCAAGTACCAATTCCAGAGATACGTACCTGAATCGACCACCGCCGATACTCCGTGATATGCTCCTTGCAGACGGAGGCGGATGAGCGCCGACTATGCTAAAGGAGATACAGCAAGGTAATAAGAGCACCAGTAACATGAATCTCTATGTCACGAATGGGTATACCAACAGTGTGGCTCCATCAGAAGAGCAGCGGGCTCAAGCCAACTACACCCTAGCGTACAACATTGCCTCTCTGGACATCCTGACAACGGTTGTACACCTTTGAGATGTCTCGAGCATGGACCATCTGCCGAATCTAGAGAGAGTACACCATGTGGCGCACAACATGCGTGGCATACATATCATCACGACAACCGTTACACCGGTAACAGTGCCGTACATCGAGTGCTCAACGACCGCCATCATCCAGACTTAGCGCCACCCAAAGGCTCATCAAGAATGACCAATTCCCCCTTCTCATCGTACTTGATCCTGCCCTCATCGACAGCCATTCTCATGTCGGCCCTAAGCGGCCTCTTCTCTCCGCTGACCGGATCCCATTCGTAACCCTCACGCATCCACATCCACCGCAGGCAAGCCCTCAGTTCCTTATCCTCAGGCAGGACTCTCATCCACTCGGGCTCAAACAAAGCACCCTCGCTTGGTGCTCGGAGCCGCCGTTCTGACGATCCCATCCAATCATCCGACTTGCCCAAGAATATATCACGGCAGAATATCCGCCACGAATCGATGGCATACCGTCCCTGAGTCAAATGGCCAATCTCCCACTCGGACGCGTTGAGCCTCGATTTCTGCCTCCTCGGCGTCTCGGGGTTCGCAGGTCTGCTTTCTATCTCCGAGCCGGACCTCTCGTCCCGGGGCGACGCCTCACCACCATCGCCACCGTCCCCGGAGCCGCCTTCCTTCTCTTCGCCGTCCCCGCCAACCAGCTTCTCCAGGATGTCCTCGGCTCGTCGCCCGGGATAACCTCTAACGATGTACGTCACCCCAGGCTCGGGAGGCCGCTCGGTCCACGTCCTGGCGTACTTCCCGATCGCCGCGCACCGCACCGCGGGCAACCCCAGGTGCGCAATCATAGGCACCAGCTCCGCCTCCAGGTCGGCCGCGACGAATGACTCGGGCGTCGGGAAGCGGTCCATCACCTGCCGGAAGACCGGGATGGCGGCTCGGCCGGTCGTGCGGATGAGGAAGGTCACGGCCACCAGCAGCGGGAAGGGTTCGTGGCAGAGGGACTCCTGGATCAGGCCGAAGCGAGGGGACGAGAGCGGCGGGAAGGGGAGGCTGGATATCGTTCCGCGGGGGGCACGGGGTGGTTTCTTGGCTGGGGCGGGGGTGAAGAAGGGGGATTTGAAGGAGCGGGTCCGCTTGAGTACGGGTGAGTGGTAGTGGGCGAGAATATGAGAGGGCGGAGAGGGCGAGGAGGGCGAGGAAGAGGCTGGATGTTCGGCCTGGACGGTGGTGGTTTCCTCAGGCTCATCCTCTAGCAGTGAGCTGGGGTCGTTTCCCGAAGATGGTTCTGCTAGAGCGACCGGATCTTCTTCCGCTGCGCTGTCGGATCGGTGGACCGGTTTTCTCGTTGAAGGGCCTGGATCACCATCCACAGAGGGTTTCTTATTCGATAATTCATCCGCCTTCCTATCCACGGCTCTCTCATCCTGCCAGAACCTCGAAGTTTTCCTCTTCGGCTCGGCCCTCTTTCTCTGTCTCTTTTTGTGCTCCTTCCCACCACCGTTCGTGAGCTCTTCTCTGGCCGCCGGTCCCGAGAGCACGTACGCCAAGTACGGTGCCAGACCGGGGTCATTCTGGTCACCTCCAAGTGAGCGGGCTCGTAGGGCTCCCGCACAGGCGAATATCATATCCCATTCCTCCATTCCACGCATGAGTGCCAGCTCGAAGAGTTCTCTGAGCTCGGCGCTGGGGACATGCCCTCCTGTGATGAGGGACGAGAGAAATTCTCGGGAGACGTCATCTTGTATATCAAATCCGTATAACAGATCGGAATCATAATCCAGAGCCGCTGAGCTGCCACTATCATCGTTGCGGTTGAGATCCATAGTGCACCTTTAATGCTAGAGGACGATTTTCACACCGCAACGATGAGAGTACTGGGAAAGTCGTGGTTATGGCGCGCCTGGAGCAAGGTGGTGGGATTTCGAGAAACGAAACCGAAACAGCCCCGTTACCCTGGAGGCTCGTCATTTTAGCTTGATAAACAACCCATGGACCTTGACAGCTAAAGTGAAGTGACGGTTTTGATGAAGACAACAGGAGAGGTGAATTTGGACAGATGAGAAGAACTACGGTCAAACAACGGTGGTCCGAGCTCCATCGACTTGGTGGCTATCGTGCAAATGGGCTGCCGTTCCAGAGAAGGAAGGGTTTTCTTCAAACAGCGAGATCTAGGATAGGTAGCTTTTGTATAGGGAATGAAAACACTCTCTGATTTTACACTCTACCGCCACTGCCGCCTGCATCCGCTCCTCCCCTGTGAACTTGAGCCTTCTCTTCTCTTTCGTCGGAGCGAAAATCAAGAACAAAGGAAGTCTTTGGGAGCCCTAATAATTTGTAGTATATCATACACAGAGACAGACCATGATTCCTTGCCAGCCAACATTCACGCTACCTTTACAGACGGGGCTGCGTGTTGTCGCCCTTTGGCGGGTCATAAGCGATCTTCCTCGACTTCAACCATGCCCACTTGTACCGCTTGACGTAGACTGTGATGGCAAAGAGAACGCTAGTGACGACCAGAACTTTGAGACCACTGCGCTTACGGTCGTCCATCTCGGGCTCGGCGGCCCAGTTGAGGAACTCGGTGACATCCTTGGCCATTTGCGATGTGGATGCAGGTGTGCCGTCCTCGTATTCGACGAGATCGTCGTAAAGGACACGAGCCATAGCGATACCGGTTCCGGGGAAGTAGGGGTTGAAGTTGAGGCCAGCTCCAACCTGGGCGCCGGCCGGAACCTCCTCAGGGTAGCCGGTCAGAAGCGAGAAGATGTAGTCGCAGCCACCGTGGCGGGCCTTGGTGATCAAGCTGAGATCGGGAGGCAGAGCACCGTTGTTGGCAGCTCGTGCGGCCTCGTCGTTCTTGTAGGGAGCAGGCATGTAGTCGGACAGCTTGCCGGGCCGCTTCTCGATCTCGCCCTCATCGTTGGGCTCGGTGTCGTACTCGTTCTCCTCGGCTAAGGCCTTGGCCTCGTCGACGGTCATGAGCGTGCCAACCAGAGTCCGGTAAGGCACTCTGCTGAGCGAATGGCAGGCGGCGCACACCTCTCGGTAGACCTGGAAACCACGACGAAGCCTAGACATAATCAATGGTCAGCTCTTGATCGCTGCTAGTAGAATACAGTGGTCCTTACGCCTGATGGTCAAAAGTCTTGAGGAATTGCTGGTGAACCCAAGGATATGCGGTAGGATGAAGTCTGTTGCGGTGTTGTTAGCTTCCTGCAGGACGTAGTGCGCTGGACGTCATAAGGAATATAGTCTCGCGAAATATGCCGCAGAGGGCAGCGCCGACGACGCCGACGTGTGTTTTCCTCGAGATAATCTCCATCCAGGAATGAACTCACCCTTCCTCAGCCGGAGTCATGGCGTGGGCCGTAGGTCCATAGAGATGGTAGTACCAGGCGATCGAGCCGACGGCAACGGCGGTCGAGGCAGCGGCAGCGATATTCAGGCGTAACGGGGAGGCGTCTGGGTTCGGTCCTGAGCTCGAGGAAGCGGCACGCTGGAGATGATAGGCACAATGTCAGCTCAATCCAGTATCGAAGAGCTTCGGAGCCGCGATATAGCTCCGCGTCGGCGACATGGAACAGCCGCTCCCGGTTATGACGGTGGTGGAATTTTACCTTGGAAACATTAATGGCGCCATTTCTTGCGCCGGCGAAAGCGCGCGTCGAGCGCAGGCAGGACCTTGCCAACATGGTAGGGAACCTTGCCGAAGCTTGGGAGAGATGTCTGATCGGGGAGGGACAAGGCAATTGACTGCCAATGCCTATGGTTGAAGGTCCGGGGGCGCTGGAATCGACAGGTGAGGTTGGAAAATCAAAGCAAACCACCAGCAAGACTGGTGGACCCGACTTCGACCAGGGCGTCGGGCTAATCCGGCATCATCAATTGGACACGGTCCGAGAGTTTACCCGAAGGAGCTCTCGAAAGCTTGGCAGGACGTCAGCCTATCAGAACGCAACGATAATTAATACACTATCATTTTCAAAGTGGTTTAACAAATGCCTTTTCTCAGCCCAGGCTCAAATGCTGGTATTATGACGAACTGTCGAGGTGGAAGTCTATTTGCTTTTCTTTTTCCCCCCCAACCTGGAATGAGCCCAAAATGGCGAGGCTAACACAATTATTTTACACTTTTCGACGCCAAAGCTCCGGGGGAACGCCGCCCCATATAGCACCCCCTTAATCACAACCGTTCACGCCGTCCATGCCAGTTCCAGATGCAACCTTCAGGGAGTTCAACGATGATGTTATGCTGGGAAGCTCGTACTTGCGCTCACAGTTCGAGTGTCTTTCGCGGCGCTTGTGTGATTGAAAAGACGCTATGCCCCAAGTACCGAGAGGAAATCCGACTTTCACCGGGACACCGGTCATGGCCAGGCTCGATCTCATGGTGCATGGTGAGCTAAGTGACATGGATGGATTCCATACACCCTCGCGAGTCGCAGCCGATAATCAGTTTAGTCAAGACTTTACTGATTCGATGGTTGCTGATTTGTCAGTTCAACATGCTTCACATGAACATGATGAAGAGGAAAAACCTACCTCGGCATGTCCGTTCTGACTGAGCACCTCCCTCCGCTTCTTGACCGCATTGGCAAGCTGGTCCAGCACAGAGACTGTATCCTCCCATCCGATGCAGGCGTCGGTGATGCTGACTCCATACTTGAGGCCCTCCTTGCCCTCCTTGGGAACCTTCTGGTTGCCTTCGTTGATGTTGCTCTCGATCATGACGCCCATGATAGCAGACTCGCCCTTCTCGAGCTGCTCTGCGATGGCCGCAGCGACCTTGGGCTGGTTCTTGTGATTCTTTGACGAGTTTCCGTGGCTGCAGTCGACCATCAGTCGCTGCCTCAGGCCAGCCTTCTCGAGCGCTGCCTTCGCCTCGGCGATGCTCTGGGCGTCATAGTTGGTGCCCTTGGTACCGCCGCGGAGGATGACGAAGCAGTCCTCATTACCGACGGTGCCGACAATAGCGACAACGCCAGGCTTGGTGACGGAGAGGAAGTGGTGCGGGTGCCTCACAGCACCGATGGCATCAATGGCGACGCTGAGGCTACCGTCCGTTCCGTTCTTGAACCCGACGGGGAAGGACAGGCCGCTCGCGAGCTCTCGGTGAAGTTGACTCTCTGTGGTCCTGGCACCAATGGCTCCAACGCTGAGGAGATCGGCGAGGAACTGCGGGCTGATCGTATCGAGCATCTCACTGGCAATCGGCATGCCCTTGCTGGTGAGGTCGACAAAAAGCTGGCGACTAAGACGGAGGCCCTTGTTGATCTTGAAGCTGTTGTCGATATCGGGATCGTTAATCAAGCCCTTCCAGCCGACGGTCGTGCGGGGCTTCTCGAGGTACGAGCGCATCACGATGAGGAGCTCGCCCTTGTGCTTCTCTTTCTCCTTCAGGAGCATGTCGCAGTACTCGAGGGCTGCTTTGGGGTCGTGGATGGAGCAGGGTCCAATGATGACAAGGAGGCGCTGGTTCGGATCGGTGCCGTTGACCACTGCGACGGCTTCGTCACGGCTGGTTATGACCGTCTCCTTCGACTCGGCGGTTTGGGGAATCTCATGCTGGAGAAGGTCGGGAGGCGTAAGAGGATTGTATCCGCGAACTGGGCAAGTCTGTGTCAGCATAGTAAGTACTTGCGGCGCTTGAGCGTTCTTACTTCTCCAGTCTTCGCTTGTGGCCTTGTTGCCGACATTCTTGTTCTCGATGTAAAAGCCCTGAGCGGTGGCAGTGAAATCAGTAATGCTGGTCAAAAAGTGGCGTGTCATTCTTGGAGTCCTCCCGGAATGCTCTACTTACCGACATGTTGGGCTGTAGAACGGAAACTCAGCGGCTTGGAGATTCTGATTGGCAAGAAAATACCGTTAAAACGAGTATATAATACTTTTGTTGCTGGTTGCTGTTTTCTTGTGGCGAAGGAGCAAATCTCCAAAATAGTTGAAGTGGTTGCGGTGTCGGATGAGTTACAGCTCTATCTTTATTGGAGGGGTACTTTTTTTCACCTATGACTCAATGTGGGGCCTGGGGTAAAACTAGACCTTTGAGTGGCCTGTCAGTGGCCTGTCGAGACAAACTATGTAAAGCGGCCCGCGCCCATTCAGTTCTCACTGCATTCAGTACCTAGTGGAAGACATATTGGCCAGGAAAAGAGACAAGCTTGCACCGGAGACTTTTACCGTCTGTCACACAACGTCAGACCTAAGGGCCAATGTCATCCCACTGACATTGGTACCTCGCTCCCTGCCAATGCATGAGGCCACTCTGTTGGCTTACCTTAGATAAGGCAGTCTTCCGGACTGCCATACAGTGCACTACATTTGGGACGGTCCTACTTCTCTCGGTGTGTAACTATTGAAGTTGTACCATTGTCAGACTACGTGAATAGCTGAGACTTGCACTGAAACGACTGGCACGAGCCCCCGTGATGTTGCGTACGTCTACTTAAATCTGTCTATATACACCCTCCGTGACCCCGATCCAACCTGTCATCGGCCGCCATTACGTCGAAATCGTACAGTAGACTTGTCTCGATACGGAAAGAATCCATGCCGAACTCGCTCAGTCCACCTTCAAGGGGTGTTTGGCTGCTTCCTTGAGCTCTTCGTTGCCATTCATCTTGCCATAGATCCACTTCAAAGCCAAAGTGCTGCCAGTCATGAGACTTGCAGAGAGAGTGAAGAGCAGCACCCGCTGCCAGGTAGTGAGCAGGTCGAAGATTGGATACGGATACCTAGGTAGCAGAGCCTCGTTAGTTGTTCGGTTTCCAAAGCAATCCCTGGCATATACACACCACCCGTTCTTGCTGAAGCAGTACTCGACCCAGCCCCAGTACAGAAAAGCTGTGATCATGCTGAGAACCATGGCAGAATAAGACCTTATCGTCCACGGCGGACTTAGAAGAAGCAGGTCAAGGGTCATCATGATGGCAGGCATGGCATGGAAACCGAAGTCCGGCAGGAATGGCAGTTCCATATCGGGTGGAACAACCAGAGCCTTGTCTATCGCGGTGAGACTCCAGTAAAGAATGCTGACAATGACTTCCAACGGTGCTGAGCCCACAGAGAGCCTGTTCTTGATGGCAAAAAGCCGAGAGCTGCCGGAGAGGTCGGCCAGGAGACCAACGCTGAAGGTCAGAAGCGATGCCGCGAGGCCGATTATTGTCAGGAATTGGAACTGCCCGCCATAGGCCTCCGACATGGGCGTCGGGTACAGAACCAAGTACCTGAAAGACGCGCAGAAGGATAGTATGCCGACCAGGTGGATGACGGCGGAGGTCGTCCTCGACGGCGATGTCAGCCGCTGTAACGGGTGCGGTTTTGCCATGGTGAGAGGCCGAGGAGGGGACGAGAGAACGACTACAATGTCGAAATACTTAAATCAAGAAAGCAATAAAGGACGCCGTGTACGTAGTGTGTCCGAGCACCTGTATATCCTGCGTCGTGTCTTCTAAGTTTCTATCCAGCCATCGCCGCTCTCCAAAGTAAGCACAAGCAAGCATTGCTGCCTTTACGTCAGAAATCCCGGCGCGTCGTTGGCTCGAGTAGCTTCCAAAAGGGGCCCATAATTAGACAGTTTATAGTTATGAGACTAGTGACATGATTGGCTGAGCATCATTCATAGTCCCACTTTTCGATAAACCCTGCAAGACACTTGCAGCTGTCTTCAGAAGGTTGGAGCTCTCGATACTATTGAGTCTATGCTAAGTCTACCCTCAGTATTCTCTCTCAGCACCCGAAGCCTGCGTCAAAGCCAGCGACAGAATCCTGTAGGAACCACCTAGTCGCTGATAACTGAGCCTTGGATATTCACCCCGCAATGGCCGCGCCCAGCCAAGACGATGAGACGAAGTCGAACAAGAGGAGCCATACCGAGTTCGCTGGTCAGGAAGAAGATGGTGAGCCAGCTCTACATGCAACATCTAGAGGGGCCTCAACTGATGATCCGATTGTTTCATAGATAGCTCTTCCGATGACGATATGGGCCCCCAGCTGCCCTCTTCAGCGCCGAAGAAAAAGCGACGAGTACTCCCCTACGAAAAGCTGTATATCTCGGCGCTTCCAAAAGCGACTCGTTACTCGAAATCACTGATGCACAAGGAGACGCTGTCATACGTTACAATAACTCCGCACACCGAATTCCTTATTACCTCCTCGGTCGATGGCGTTGTCAAGTTCTGGAAGAAGGTTGCTGAGGGCATCGAGTTTGTGAAAGAGTTCAAAGCCCATCAGGGGGACATCAAGTCGGTCTCGGTGAGCCAAGACGGGAGAAGTTTCGCCACGGCCGGACTCGACAAGACTGTCAAGATCTTTGATGTCATCACGTTTGATCTCCTGGCCATGTTGCAACTTGAGTACGTCCCGCGCTGTGTTTGCTGGGTGCACACGAAAGGCGCGTCGTTGCCTCTCCTGGCCGTATCCGAGGACGAGAACCCAGTGATCCACGTTTACGATGGTCGTGGTGAGAAATTGGATCCGCTCCACACTCTCAAGGGCCTGCACCGTAGCGTGGTGAACGTCATGGCGTTCAACGACAAGTTCGACTGCGTCGTCTCTGCCGACGATAATGGCATGGTTGAATATTGGAGGCCGGGTGGGAACTATGAGAAGCCCGACAACGTCTTCCAGTTCAAGAGTTCAACAAATCTCTTTGACTTCAAGAAGGCAAAGACTACGCCATCGTCCATCACAATATCACCCGACGGAAACCAGTTTGCTACTTTCTCATTTCCTGATAGAAAGATTCGCATATTTGACTTTGGTACTGCCAAGCTACATAAGACATATGACGAGTCACTTACGATAATCGAGGAGTCGCAGCAAGCAGGAACGGCACTGGTGAAACTGGAGAACGCGGAATTCGGACGGCGACTCGCTGTTGAAAAGGAGCTTGACACTCCTGCGCTACGAAACAAGTTCAACGTCATCTTTGACGAGTCGGGGCATTTTATAATCTTCGGCTCCTATTTGGGCATTAAAGTTCTGAACACATACACAAATCAAGTGGTCAAGGTCTACGGGAAAGAGGAGAGTTTCAGGCCTCTCAACTTGGCCATCTACCAAGGACAGCCACAAAAGAAAGGCGTTACCACTGTGGCCATGGCGGCGTCGAACAACCCTTTACTCCAAGAATCTGAGAGCAGAGATCCTATTCTGGTGGCCACGGGAGTTGGTAAGGTGCGATTCTACATGTTCACCAACGAGGAAGAGATCTCAAAGTCGACCAGAGATATTCAAAACGAGAAACCTACAACGCTCGGACACAAGAAGGTGGAGCAAAAGAAGGTCGTCGAGACGGGCAATGCGGCCGTTCTACATACCAATTACGGGGACATTCACATTCGACTGTTCCCTGACGCTGCACCGAAGGCTGTGGAGAACTTCGTCACGCACTCACGGAGAGGCTACTACAACAATACCATCTTCCACCGGGTCATTAGGAAGTTCATGATACAAGGCGGCGACCCGTTAGGAGATGGGACTGGTGGCGAGAGCATCTGGGGTCACCACTTCGAGGATGAGTTCAGTAACTTGAAGCACGACAAGCCGTACACAGTGAGTATGGCGAATGCAGGGCCCAACTCTAACGGCAGTCAGTTTTTTATCACCACGGAGAGGACGGTATGTCTCACAATTCTCTCGCCTTGTATTTTGAAAGTGGCTAACATGAGAATCAGCCTTGGCTTGATAACAAGCACACCATTTTTGGGCGCGCCATACAAGGCTTCGATGTCATCCACAAGATTGAAAATGTCAGGACGCACAAGGAGAGGCCAGAGGAGGACGTTCGGATTTTGAATATCGATATCATCTGAGGCCTGCAAGCTGTCCTCTCATGCGCATACGACAGCATGTAGTTGGCTGTTGCTAGCAGCAGCGACGATCCAGGAACATGAGGCTGATATGAGTTTCTTGACGACTAGGTGGTCGTTCGTCGTTGGTAGTCAATGCTGCGATTGGTTCAATTGGCAGGACTACTTTGGTCGGTGGAGCTGACGAGCCGGCGGCTTATCTGACCCGAGATGATCCCGATCGGATTGCGGACTCATGGACCGGACACAATTTATGTTGGACCAGAAGTTGTCCTGCTCATGTCGCTCATGACCGAGCTTTTGCCCTCGTTGTGTCGTCAAGCACGGCTTATTAAATATTTTATGATACCCGAATTTGAGTTTCTGACGTGCAATCATTCCTTGACAATTGTTAGAATCGTGGTCAATGGGCTTATCAGGATATGATTGAGCACCAACCCTACCTCTCTTCCTATCTGGGTGGAACATGAACTTGAAGAACATATTCTTTACCCCACCTATGCTACCGCAACACCAAGTCACGACGAGTCTGCAACAAGACGACCTTACTCTCTGGTCATTATGCCACGGCCGAAGAAACCCGGGGGTCCGGAGCCCAAGAAACGTAGCCGGAATGGTTGTTGGTGAGAAGCCCCGGCCGTCGCTCTGAAACAGGAGGTCCGAACAAATACTAAAGACCGTCACACAGGCCGTGTAAGAGCAGAAAAGTGAAGTGTGACGAAGGACACCCACACTGCGACAAGTACGTCTCTTATTTCGAGGGCAGTGATCGGCACCTCGGCACGTTTGTGCTTTGCGCCGAAGGCTGACAGGATGATTGATCAATGTTTTAGTTGCCAGAAGGCCAACATCGAGTGTGATTACTCTGTACGCTTGAACTGGCTAGGAGATGGCAACTACCGGCCGAGTAAGAAGAGGAGACCCGACGACGCAGAAGCGAGTTCATCGACTTCTTCAACAGTCCTCTCAAGTGCAAGTCTGCGCAATGAAGGAAATATTGGATCACTGGCGGAGAGTCGACGCCACGACCCAGAACTCCTCTCTTTCTTCAGGACCACCATCTACACAGAGCCATCTATGCCACCAAGCGTCACTCCATCCACTACCGCGCTCGCGTCTCTTGACTTTACCCCCATCAATAAACTACGGGCGAACTCTCATTTTGGTCCAGCGCCCCTTGACAGCGTGGAGGGCGCGCCCCAGCCATCCATACCCAACGATGCAGTGTCGAACCACGCCGTGAAGCATAGGTCATCCTCACGTCGGGAAGATGCCCCTTATAGTCGTCGCGAACGCGGTCCGCTAACTATCGAGGAGAGTAGCGTTGGAAGCGTGAGAGGCGGCGGAGTATCGCCGTATGATGAGACTGGCACTGCTGGTACTCCACCCTCACCGCAGTCTCCTCGGAAGAAGCACAGACATGGATTCAGGCCAGTTAACCTCGCAGGTGTCACAGAGGTCTCGCCCTGGTCCCCGTCGTCCGCATCTACGGCTGGATCGCCCGAGGTGAGGCCATATCTACAGTCGAACTTCTCTCTGCCATCAGCGCCTTCGCCATTGACCTCTATATCGACGCCTGGCGGAGAAGACGATCACCGCTGCGTATCACGAGCTACACCGCATGTACCGTCGCCGTCGGGTGTCCGCCGGCTCTCCGTGCAGTCGTTGCTTTCTGTGCCTCATGATGCTTCAATGTCGAGCGAACGCACCTTTTCCGGGCTTAGTCGAGGCAGTCACAATGTGCCAACACGTGCAATAACCCCTGAGACTGCCACTTTCTACGGCTATGACACTGGTGAGCCGGATAGAGACATTGGCCAAAATGATGACGCAAGGGCCATAATGGGTTATTCGCCCGTCGACTTCAAGGAAGGACAGGAGTTTGATTCTGCCGGCATGACAAGAGAGAGCCATCCGTCCGACTTTGGCTTCGGTATGCGGGAGACACGAAACTACTACGAACGACCGGTCGAAGTCTGGATCTCGAAGGAGCTAGAACCCCTGCCTAACAAGCTCCGACAAAACCCAATGAACCTTCTCTACTTCCACCACTTCTTGAACCACACCGCAAGGGTCCTTGTGCCTCACGACGACCCCCAGTCCAACCCCTTCCGCACTGTTCTCCCTCAGATGGCCGTCAAGCACGACAACCTGCTCAGCCTCCTCCTCGCCTATTCAGCTTCGCATCGAGCTCGCCACCTGAAGTATCCCGAGCCGAGCCTTCGTATAGCCCATCTGGTCCAGGGCGTGATCGCAGACCTACGCTCCCTTGTCCAGCAATCGATGAACAACCCCGAGACGGTCATATCTACCGCAGACCTCGCAGCCGCCATTATGCTCGCGTCGCTGGAGATCATCTCGCCGGCTGCTATCGGCGGCTCGATCCCATGGCATCACCACCTAAACCTCGCTCGAGAACTGATCTCTCGGATGCCGGACGGACTTCGGCGCATACAGCCAGCCACACAGGAACACTGCATCCGCTCGCTTCTCTGGAGCTGGTTCGCCTACCTAGACGTCCTCGGCAGCCTCAGCGGCGGGCCTGCGACGCTCCTGACGCCGTCGTGCTACACCACGGGAGGACCGCCGTCACCAGGACTGCCGCAGTCGGAAGAGGGACACTGGGACGAAGACATGGAGCGCATAGACTGCATCCTCGGCTTCACGCCCCGCTGCGTCTTCATCCTCGCGCGCATAGCCGAGCTGGCGCGGCACTGCGAAGAAGCGCGCCTGCGTCAGCCGGGTTGGACCCCGGACGACGCCACTCGAGCGGCGGCGACGGCCCTCGAGACGGCCGCCCTCCGCAGTCTGGCGGCGCCGAGCCGGCCGTGCGGACACGTCCACGCCCCCTCTCCGCTGCGGCGCTGGGACAGGACGCAGATGGCTGCGGCCAACAGAGCTTTCCACCACGCGGCCCTGATACACCTCCATCGTCGGGTGTTGGGCAAGAGGTCCGGCCATCCGGATGTCAGGGGCGCGGCGCAGAGTATCCTTGAATGCCTGGAGCATGTCGAGCGGGGGAGCAGCGCCGAGACTTGCTTGCTATTTCCCATGTTCACGGCTGGATGCGAGCTTGTGGATTCAGTAGAGCGAGGAGCTATTCTGGAGAGGATCCTGACCGTTGAGCGGACAGGAATGATGCAGGTCAGCATTCACTTTTATCTCCTACGTTTGACTTTGTGTTTGTTATCTTGGATTGGCTGACGACTTCCCACAGGTGCAAAGAGCGCGAAGGCTGATGGAGAAGGTCTGGGAGACGGGTCAGCCGTGGGAGATGCTCGTGGATGCTGAGTTCATCGGATGAGCGCGACTGCGCTCGCGATAAGCGTTTCAGGAGCTGCACCTCTGAAGCACTCTCGACGGCCTAATCGAGGGAGTCGTGGTAATTCCGTCTGTATTGAACATGTAAGTTGCCACCTCTCTTCACATTCTTCTTTCCCTGTATGCTAAACCGTCTTGCACTGCAGGAACTTTGGACTGATAGATATTCCCGTCCGTTCAAGTCCTTACACCGAAGAAACTGGGAAGTGAAGTCAGAGGTCAATGCCTTCCTGCGCACCTCGCATCAAACGAGGAAGCTACATTTTAAGGTTCGCGTCAGTCTGTATGGCTTCTTACATGAAGAAGGTCCTACAGTGTTCACCAGGTGAACCGTCCCGGCAAGAGCTTCTCAAAGGCAGGCCGTCTTCCACTCCCGTTAAAAGCACCTCAGTTCTTCAACCGCTCTCGTTCCCAATGTTCCAGCCCATTACTCTTCAGCATTTCTTCTTCAGTCACAACTTGTAAAGCATCATTGCATACAACATACACTCAACACAATTGCCTTATCAATGCCTCCAAGACATATCCTGCCCCGTTCCGTCCGGAGAGGAGAACCTGGATGCTCTTTCGTCGAAGCACTGCGGCGGAGATGTCTCGGCCGATTCTCACCCATGGTTCGGGCCAGGGCACATAGACCGAGCGGAATGGCATGTTGCCTGCTCATTGACATGGACCACTAGGAGTACAGCGCCGACGTGACCGACCGCTACCGCGATATGCAGCACGAAGCAGCGCTATTGTCTCGATACTTCAGAAGAGCAGACACCTTCCGCCGCGCAGCCGTCTCGAATAATTACCTGGCCGAGATGCTCAGCCTAATGATATATGGCTCGAACAACATCGAATGTGTTGGTGTAGACATCGAGACCACGAAGTTCATCTGTGGCAGGATATTCGCCTCCCGTCTTGGACAGGGTGACGAGCTCAGTGCAGGTTTTCTCGCAGCCATCCGCGAGAAGGTCGAGCGATACCTTGCCAGGCGTGGTTTACCCTGGGATGACAAGGATGTTTATCGCTGCGAACACGAAGTTCTCAGCCACGCATTGGCTGCCCTGCGCCTCTTCACCCACGTGGTACTCGAGGACAACGACCTCGACGAGGATATCATGATGCAGACGCACGCAATCCTTACACACGGCATCCCGCAAATGCAGGACCGCTTCGATCTGATCACCCGTGATGATCCCGAGTACTACACCACCGCCAACGGCGATAGACTTTTCCACGTCGACGAGGACGAGCTTCGACAATACGTGAGGGAAATCGTCAATCGCTTACATGATGAGATCCAGTTCACGATAGACCTCGGCGGCTCCATGGATCCGGTGGCCCTCGCGGCACGGAACTGCTACTCAATCTTCACCTGTCCTGTATTTATTAATGCCGATGGACGATTGAGCCGGCTTATCATGAATACTTTGCTTTTGAAGCACGGGTCTATATTCGTTACAATGGGGGATACCTTCTTCAGCCAAGAACATTGTCAAAGGATCATTTACCAGGCGATACACAGAATGTTGTGGCGCCATGCCCACGACCAAGAGTATAAGGATCTATCATCCTACCTCCTCCGGGAGGTCCATTGTAGTTTGAAGTCTTGGAGAGAAGCCCTGGACTGGGGGAGTTGATGGGTGCCACTTTGAGCCTTCCCAGGAGGGAAAAACCAGGGTGGTGGAGGATGCCGATAGATAGTGGAGTTCTGTTCTTGGTGCTGCCTTGTCAATTGAGCGCTGGTGGCCACGTGATCAGCGGCGTAAATAGCGTGTAAATTCATTTTCTTTTTAAGACCACTGCAAAACTTCAACCAAGAAACCTCGATTCTCGTGGTCGAAGGAGTTCAACCTCAACAGCCATAAAGCCATGCTTTCAAGCCCAGCCTTGTAGGAGTCACGATGTCTTGGTGTAGACCACCTTTTTACGAGCGATGGCTTTCTGCTACGTAAACTGAACCGCTGGGCGAACTAACCACTACCGACCTTCAGCTTTTCCCGGACGACCACGGCTTAAGAAACGTCAACAGGTACGTGAACACCCCAACTTTTTTCAACACCTCCCCACGCTCAACCACACGGGTTCGTCACACATATATCCCAAAATGATGAAGTACGCAACACGTTTGCACCCTCAACTCATAATAGGAAGAGCCGTCTTAGACCGCCCCGGGCATCCAAACCCCCCGCCCTCCCGCTTTTTTCCCTCTGCGCGTTGCTCTCTTCCTCGACTTTTTCCCAATTATCCCCTCCAACCCTTCCTCTAAAAAGCGGAGGCCAATACCTTCGTGGAGGGAGCGGAGGGGCGAAAGCGAAGAAGCTTGGGGAGGGGGGTATGCGTTCGGAGGGGAGGAGGTGGGAGTGTGGGGGGAGCTCCTTCGGCACCGGCTGCGTCAAACTGCTTCCTCGTCCGTGGCCGAGAGGCCGACGGCTGCACCGTCATGTGCTGTCCGGGATGGGGGGGCGGCGAGGCGTGCGCTGGTGTGGGGATGGTAGTGCTTAAAACTCGGGTTTCTGAAGGATGTGTGACAACCCGTCGTGCTTGGGGCGTATCGTGGCGAGAGACATGCCTGAGATATGGTTGCTAACAAGTCGTCAACTATAGGACCTTGTTGTCTTGATGTTTCATTCTGCTTAGATCACGTATTACGAAGGTAGGACAAAAGCACGAAGAGCTGCAGATGCAGATGACACGAGGATGTGTTACATTTGCTCACGGCTAGGTTTACTCGACAAGGAACAGAGACTGTTTGTTATATTGATTTGTGCTTCAGATTGGGATATGTGTCTCTGTGATAAGATAGATAGTCCTAGTTCTAACAATATCCAATTGTAAACAACTCTCTTATTCGAGTGTACCGTACCCCAACCGTCACTCTCGCATCTGCTCGCGCCACATCCAGAAGCAAATACTGACTTAGCAAAGGTAAGAGACAGAAAGATCCGGGAGGAAAACAGTCTTGCCGAGGAGCAGCCAATACTTGAAGTTGAGACGGTGGAAATAGGTTACAAAGACAAAAGGTAGCAGGAGAGATCTCCGTCCAGCAACATCACTCTGCACTCTGTCCCATCGTTCTGCACCCAGTCTACCATAAATGTCATTAAATCGCAGAATCATCGCCGCTCCAACGTATCTGTTTCATCATATCATAACGTGTTTAAATACCGGCCCACTCACGCGTTCACCGCACAGCAATCAGCCACGTGAAGTAAGAAATCAACGCTGTCACTTGTATGGAGATACAACGCTGGTGCAAACAACTGGTTCGCCGTGTAATAATTACACTCGATGTTGCCAAATCTGCGCAAAGTCTCCCTGTGATGACCAGTCGATGTCCTGGATCACATTCATGAAGTCTTGCGAGTTGGGTTGAGAGAAGCCAGCAGTGTGGCTTGGAACCTCGGGCGTGAAGAGCGGATCGTTATACAGTTGTTTCGACACGCCTCCGTTGGGGAAGAGGACAAAGTCACTGCCATTGCCCATGCCCGAGAAATCCTGGTGCTCATCGAACCCCTCGTCAACACCGGCCATGGATGTCGGGGTGTAGAGCATAGCGTTGCCCTGTCCGATCGGCGAGAGATGCGGAGCCGGCTGCGGCTGCATCAGCTCGGCCGCTGTGAACTGGGCATATTGCTGCGGGAACTCCTTCTGAAAGAGGTTGTGGACTGGAGTGGGAAGCTGAACAGTGGCAGCATAGATATCTTCATCCAGAGTGAAGTCGTTGCCAATGTCTTGGTACGCTGAGTTGCGATCAGCACCAGAGTCCGTTGACGGAGTAGCATTGTCGATAGGTGAGTAGTCCAGCTGGATATCCTGCGGGAAGTTGTCGAATTGCACATCACTTGGGATGTACGACGGGAAATCGAGGTTGCTGTACAGCGCACCAAACGAGTGGTCATCAGGCGGCGTTGCAATCCCGATGCTGTGCTCGCTCGACGGTGTAGGCAGGCTGACGAGCTGAGGCGTCGTGTGGGTGACGCTCCCCGAGACGCTCATGCCTTTCTTTCCGTTCGTCTTTGTCCGGACATAGGTCCAGCCGTGTGCCTTCTCCATGTGCTGCTTGCAGTTGGACTCCCGCTTGGACTTGTACGGGCATGGCTTGAACAAGCACTCGTACATCGGTGGAGCCGAAGAATGTTTGTCGTTGTGATGACGGTCCATCTCTTTCTCCGTTGGCCAGCCATATTCGTGATACTTGCAGGTTGGCACAGGGCACTTCCAGGGACGGGAGTGAGTCTTCTCATGCTTGGTGAGGTCACATGGGCGCTTGAACTCTTTGTTGCAGCCGGGCTCGCGACATTTCTTGGGAGCAAGCTCTTCGGGGCTAGCATTCTTCTTCCGGCGCGCCATGGAACGCATGATCTCCTCTTCATCCTCAAGCTCCTGGCTCGCAGAACGCTTGATCCGGACAGTATCCTTGGCTTCCTCCTCGACTACGTCAACGGGAAGTCCTGTGGCAAGTGAGATAGCCTTGCCATTCTTCTTCACGCGCACGAGTTCAGCATGACGACCATTGACAGTCATGCCACCATGCAGCTTGATTTCATCAGATCTGCGGGTGATGTTAGCATCCTGAACCGGAACAGTTACAGAGAGGGGAGAGCCATACGGGTCAACGTCCATGTCGTCTGCCTCTTCACCTTGCTTGTTGGCGTCAGCAAGCTGTTGTGCGTATTGGCGAATCTGATCCACAAGGTCGATGAAATAGCCGCTGGTGTAGGGGGGGTCGCGCGGCCGAGTCTGTTCCCGATCACTCAGGTATTCCACGGTCGCTTGGACACACCGGATTGTCGTGAGGCAGAAATCGAGGTATAATTCGGCAGCGGTGGTCCTCTCCTTCAAAAATAGGGCGCGATAAGTATCTCCTCGGACGCCTTTGTCATTGCGGAGTTCACTTACTGGAGCAAGTAGAAGAAGAGTCTTCTCGACGTCTCGGAGACAGACAATTTCCTTCTCTTGAATCTTCCTGGGACACTCGAGAATAAGCGGGTGGAAGTCCTTGAAAGCCGGCTTTGCAAGAAGAGGTTTCAAAGTGTGCTCGTAGATGCGGTTGGTAGCCCGGCCGTTGAGGGCAGGATGGCCAGCGGTTGACGACGAGCTGGCAGCAGCCGACCTTGTAAGAGCAGAAGACTTGACGGTGCTTCTCTGACTCTTTGCGGAAGCGCCGGCTTGCTTCTCTGGGGCGCTGTCAATGGAAGTACCGAGCCCGCTGTCGGACTCATGGTGCCGAGAGGCACGGCGGGTACGAGGTCGCAAAATGCGACGCTCGACGTCAAGTTCCTTCGACATGATGCTCGAGTCGAGCGTGTGGTCGAGAACACCACGCGGGATTGGAATGCTATTGTCGCGGAATGACGACGGCGACGTCTTGGTAGATGAAGCAAGCGTTCGGTCAATGTCGCCAAGAGTTAACGCGACACGGCGACGGTGGGCGTCGATGACATCGTCGAGGTTTGTCTGAGACCGGCGCGGGAGAGAGGGCGGCTGAAAGTCGACAATCTCTGGCGAACTGGGAGTTGTAGGAGAATGGAAAGTCGCGCCTTTTCTCAGGACCATGTTGGTCTTAAGTGAAAGAGAACCGCAAGCCGGACGAGTCACCGGAGTCCTTCGAGGATTGGAGGACATCTTGCCGGTGAATGCGGGGTGGAGCCGAGCTTTATGATGCAGATGTGGGCGATCTGTAGGTCGATAAACTGCATCAGTATGGTCCATAGTCGTCGATAAGGCTGAGGAACGGTTAGGTGTGAGTCACAGGATATCTGTTCTCACACCGAATAGAGGATAGTGTCTTGGAATATAGGACGTGACGACACTCTCGGCGCCAGGATTGGTCAATCCTAGCCGGAGAGCAGAGATACGTTGGCCCAGGGCGAGTCAAACTGACATGGAGCCAGAGACAAGAAGAGCTGGGGGAGTGTCGGGAGAAAAGATAAACACGGGAAGTTCTTACGTCGTCTAGTCAGGACTTGAGTCCGGACCGTCCACTCAAGGACGAAGAGCACGCTCAACGCAGCTTGTCGGTTGGCGCAATACACGGCCACAAAACGACAATGCGAAGACAAGGGCGCGCGGATAACGACCACGAAGACGCAGAAATGGACACGAGTCGAAGCTGGTAGAAATCGAGCGCTGATGAGGAGTGGCACCGACGGGGGGATATACAAGATTGATGGCAGTGCACAATCGTCGAGAGCAATCCGGGATGGGCCGCCGCCGTTGTCAAAGTCAAAGATGGGGAGGAAGTAAAAATGGCGGCCTCAGGGCGAAACAGAGGACAGCAAGGAGGTAATAATGATGAGGAAATCAGGAGATGGGAAGAATCAGGACAACAGACGAAGAGGAGACGAGGGACGAGGGAGCCGGAGGAGGACGATGCTGATGAGAAATGCAGGACCCGAGAGAGCCATCGCGGTTGCCTAAACTGCGCCGCTCAGCCTTCGCGCTAAGTCCTCAAGCGGTTTAGTTTGGGAATCCCTCAACCATGCACGAGCACCTCGAATTAACGGCTTGCGCAATGCGAAGCTCGTCCTGATTGGTCATCCGATCAGTGAGTAACACCGTAAGCCGCACGGGCCAATTCGGGGGGCTGCATTAAGTGCATTTGGGGAATGGGACGACCTCGTTTGTCATCGGGTTCCTCGGTCGAGCTTTCGGTCGAGAGCCTTCCAGTTCTTGTTGTGTACTAAGGTAGGTACAGTACCTGCATCGTAGTGGGCTTGCCAGTGAATTACCTTACAGCTATATGGAAGGTAAGATGAATCTCAACTCAGACAAGATTTATGCTTTTCTTTGGATTTGATGTTATTTTCGAGAAGCACTGCAAGCACTGCCACAAGCCTGAGCTGGTTTCATTCTAAAGTCGCTTAATCGTCCTGCAGCGACCAGATCCCGGCTACGGCCCCCAACAACAAGTCGTAACCCGCTTCGCAAACGGAGAGCTTCCGCGGCATCACCAAAATTCGCAGCGGTCTACCGTTTGTATCGTGTGATGGGCGGAATCTATCGGATAACCGGTTGTCCGCTAACTCGCATCTACCGCTTCTTTGCAGAGACATGGCTGAGGCAGACGAATTACTCGCCAATCGTCATTCGTAACTCGACGCTTGAACGCGACAGCTTTGACGACGGGAGCAGATTACGACTTTACTACCATCACGATATTGCCTTTGCATTCTCGAAAATGTCTCTACCTAGATAAGCCATGCCACTGATGTCACGGCCTTGGTATGGCTGGCCCCTGGAATTGCTGTTCTCAGGTGTGTTGACTGCAGAGGAACCTCTGCGGACAAGTCCCCATGGCCGATCCTGCGCCAGTCGTCTTATGTTCTTCCAAGAGCTCTGTGAGCTTCGCTTGGCTAGATAGCGCTCCACTTACTGGCACTGCTGGGCCGCAGGGCTGCATCTTCCGTCGAGGGACTTCGGACCAACAAGACCAACGAGCAAGTGTGATA
This sequence comes from Coniochaeta sp. PK30-01, assembly GCA_023628855.1. Classification (NCBI taxonomy): domain Eukaryota; kingdom Fungi; phylum Ascomycota; class Sordariomycetes; order Coniochaetales; family Coniochaetaceae; genus Coniochaeta; species Coniochaeta sp. PK30-01. The sequence goes on from JAMAJW010000093.1 coordinate 72,094, forward strand.
GGGGCAAGGTTAGGTATGGCGGATAGCCTACCATTCTTACTATAGTATTACGTAGCCTACTATAGAGCTACCCCTCCCCTCTCGGAGAGCCTACAACACTTCTTACAGAACAACCAAAGACAATACAAGATATAGATTGAACTACCTTAATATATTAGTACCTACTACTACAATCGAACGGATAACTGTTTGAGTACTAGTAATAGTTAAGCATCGATAGCTAGTCGCTTTTATCAATAGCTAGTCGTTTTTATCGTTATTTATATACTACACTAGTTGAAAAAGCTTGTTGCTAACAAACGCGAGCTTATAGCTCGATAGATCTTAAGATTCAACGTATCTACGTACGATAAACGTCGTCTCTTAACGCAAGTTGACTTCGATTATACAGTATTGCTTCTACTTACAGATTTCGACGTCGCTGTAGAACCGTAGTACGAGTACGAAGACAAGTTCCTCTTTAAATAGATTGAATCGAAATCGAAGTTCGAAAATCTTCTTTGTCGCTAGTAAGCTTATTATTAAAAAGTTATGACTTAAATGATAATACAATCTTTATCAAATACGACGTAAAACGGTATATATTAAGAAGTAACGATACGATTCTGATTAGATACGATATAAAGCGAAGTAGTAATATAGTCTTTAACGATAGAAATACTAAACTTTCTATTAGTTAGAAATACTCTACTATCGAAACGTTAGAATTAAAACTCTTTAAATTCGAAGCTTCTACGCTTTATTAACTTTTCGTTTCTTATCGAACTATTACTTCTTATTAGCTTATTTTTTATAAACTTAACCTTTAGTTGCTAATACTTATTTATTATCCCCGACAACTTTCGGTAACTTTTACTAATACAATTATCTATAATAGCTAAACTACTACTTCTTATAAATTTTTAAAGTTAACGAGAAATCGTAACGATTATTGTTTAAACTATCGCTAAAGTTTTATAACAACGTAGTAATCGTTTAGCCGAAACGCTTACTATACTTAACGTACTTTGTCTACGAGCTTAAGATATAAAATACTTCGACTCCGATATCGAAGACCCGACTAGAATTAGAGTTATCGCTAACAACAAAACTAACAAATATACCGATATCTAAACTTTTACAGATTAACTTAAATACTTTATTCGGATACGATTTATCGACGATATCTAAGAAGTCTAGACTTAGTATCTCTTTAGTAACGCTTTAGTCTAATACTTATACGTTTTATTAGAAGCTGACCGTACGCTTTTAAAAATAGCGTTAATCGATACTATTTGCTTAAAACTCTAAGATTACTTCAAACTTAATCGATTAGAAACGATAAAGCGTATTTAAAAGATAAGATTTACTTTTAAAAACGTTAGCGATAGTAAAGATATAATTTCATTTGTTTAAACTATTATCCGAGATTCTAAGTTATATAGATTCGATATTTAGAACTAGCTTTTCTTTACATTTAATGTATTCAAAAGAACTTTATAATCTATTTTACCGAAACTAACGCTAATAATGATATTCGATAAGTTTCTAACTAGTATATAGTAATAAAAAAGTATTATCCGGTACGTAGTTACAAACTACTAAGATACGTTTAAATAGCTAAATTACTACTAAACTAGATTATTATAATATTAACAATAACTTCGTTTAGTTAACTAATACTAATAATAACTATATTAAAATAAATAGTTGTAGTATTAGTAACTATATCAAAAGTACAACTAGAAATAACTACGAACGACTTAAAGGTACAACTAACGCTATAAGTTATAGTTTATAATTACTATTCTACTTCTTTTATAATAGTAAATATATTTTAAACTGTAGTTTCTACTTACAAAATAGATAAAGCTTAAAGATAAACAAAACGCTATCGCTAAATTGCTATAGAAATTAATAGTTTACTATATAGATAGCGAAGACGACGATAGATTGTTCTTATAAAAAGATAGCGATAACTAAACTTACTATATCGATACGCCCGATAGCGTAACTTTAACACCGATAGATAACTTCGAATACTTTAACAAATACGAGTTTGTATATCTAGACGAAGAAGATTTTTAAGATACTACGTTCTTTACAACCGCTACTAATATAGCTTTAACAGCCGAATATAGTAACTGTAGTACTACTTTCCTTAGCTAATCTCGTTTATACGCTTATTTGCTCAAAAATCTTAGTTATCGTCGATTAACTAAAACCTTCTACGTCGATCTTCGATTAGATATCCGAAATCTTATTAACGATACTCTAAAAAACTCTTACAGCTTCTAGTAGAACTTTTAACTAAAAGCTAACTAACGATAAAAGTTAATAATATAGTAGTACCGACAAAGCAATAGCTATCTTTCTTTATTATTAACTCTTTAGTCAATCTGTCGATAGAATTTAGTACTAGTTTTAGTTTCAAAATATAGTCTTATCTTAGAACTTTTATTATACTTAACCTTTTAGCTAATACTAAAACAGACGTCTATATCGATACTAAGTATTCTTGTTCTTTTATCGACTACTATTAAGCGTCAACTGCTTTTCTATACTATAAGATCTAACAGATAGCAATTAGCTTCTCTGTTTGTAGAATTAAGAAAAATATCTACTAAATTAACAAATATATTATCGCTTCGCTATATTTCTAAAGCGTTAACGACTATAGCTAAAAAAACTATAGCTTACATCTAACAAAAATTAGTACTCGTCAAATACTTCTAAGTATATATTCTTATCGGTATAGATATTATTAAGCTAGAGAATATTAATATCTTCGTCTTTTAGAACAAAGCTAATATCGGATCTTATAAGATCGATATTTTACTAGATATAAAGATAGCTAAGCGATACGATATTAGCGTTAAAGCAAAGACTATAACTAAACTACCGCTACGATCGTCGATAGCTTTCGTAATAGAATACGCTAAAGTCGACAAATAGTAAAATTACTTTTTTAAACTTACTATAGAAAGTACTTTATTTAGATTTTAAGTACTATTTACTACGGGTAGCTTTTCTTACGTACTAATAAATAACCCGATAGACTAGCCGATAACCGTCGATTATTATAAACTTTTTAGTCGATTGATTTCGATAAATCTCGACTTTAAAAGCGATATAATCGTACTATAAGACTCCGCAGATACTACGAATATAGTATACTATAGGCTAAAAATACTACAATAGACGATAATACTATCTACTCCGCTGTTAGTCTTATATTCGATAAGAATATACGTCTACGCCGACTCGGCTAACTTAGAAGCTACGCAAACTATACTAGACTTACTTACTAAGTATAAAAATATTTTTGAAAATATAAGCTTCGTTAATATTCCTGAAGACTAATAGATACGTATAGATATAAAGAAAGACTAGTAGAAAGATATACTTAAACGCTTTAAAATCTACTTAATTAGTCTAACTGCGAAAAAAGTTATTAGTACGATAGTCGGTAAGCTATACAAAGACTTTAAAATATTTAAAACTAAGCGTTAAGTACTATTTACTTTCTCCGTTTTTGTCGTATAGTAACGAATACTAACTAACGAAAAGAAAAACTATATAGTAATAGATATTCGACTACTTAACAAGATAGTATTAAACAACGTATACTTTATACGTATTTAAAACGAAGTTTTATCTACTATTTCCGACAAAAAAGCGAAGTTTATTATAGTTATAAACGTTATCGTTTTCTATTACTAATAGTATATCTACTTAGAATCCCGCTAAGCTTTTACTATTACTATTACTAAAAAATAGTTTATTTTTAATTATACTATTATAAAATACAAAAATTCGAATACTTATATACAACGACAAATAAATACTATCTTTTACGATATAGAAGAGATATCTTATTGTAACGACGTCGTTATAGTATTATAGATATTGCTAGCTTACTTAAACAACTTCCGGAAAGTTTTCAACAAATTCTATCTTTTTAATATTTCTATCGGCCTATCGAAAACCTTCGTAGCTTACCTTAACGCTATCGTACTCGATAAGTTCGTAGATAGATTTTCTATAACTACTACGGACAAGCGTCTAACAACGATTAAAGAACTCGACTTTCCAACTACGCTAGCTAACTTCGACTATTTTATAAGCTTTACTAACTACTTCCGAACTAACGTTCCGAAGTTTTCTATTTAGATAAAGCTACTTAAGCTACGCAAATAAGACCTTATCAAATAGTCTAACAAAAAAAACTTTCGCAAAAATTAATCGACTAGCGTCTTACTCGCTCAACCGATAACTATAAAACTCAAAGCTTTTCGATATATTAAAGCAGAACTTTATAAATATACAACGTTATATATATTCGATCTTAACTAACAGCTCTTTATCGATTTCGATATCTTAGCCTAAAGTATCGGAGCTTACGTTTACTACGTCGATTTATAAAAGTTAGTAAAACTCGATAACAAGCGATAAGCTTACTCGACTAAGACTTCGGTTTATATAGTAGCTTATTTATCTTAAGTTCTACAGACTATAGAAAAAAGATACTAGCTAACAGAAATAGAAATACTAAGATTCGTTTAAGTATTAAATAAATACTATTACTAGATTAAAGTAACGTATAAGCTACTAGTAATACTTTATATAGACTACAGAACTATTATTAGTCTTATAAAATAAACTAATATCGTTAACTCGACCGTAGCGAGTATCGATAACAAAAAACTTATCCGAACTATAAAATACGCGAATCAATTTGAAAATACTATCTAAGTTTAATATAAACTAAGCAAAGATTATATTTTACTAGATATACTATTACGCTTCCTACGCTATAGAAAACTACTACCGGCTACCGTTATCGATAACGAAGAGAAAAGACTTAAAAAACTCTTAAACAATTTCGACAAAGTATAAACTTACTACTAGATCTACTACCAAAACGCTACAGTAGACAACGACGTATTCGTTAGCTTTAACTATAATTTAAAATTTATAATTATTAGAATAACCTCTACGTTCTATACAAAGATTTAACAAAAATATATAATAGACCTTTATTAGAAAAAAACTATATCGACGCTATAGCAAAATATCGCCTTCGACCCTACTAATCGTATAGTATTACTATTCGTTATATAAGACAAGTTCGTATAGAAAATTACTAAAAGATTAGCTAATAGACTCGAGATCCCCTGTAACTACGTAGCTAAGATATTCGAATCTTTCTATAAAAGAAACTACGTCAGGTTTTATCGACTTAGTCGGTATTTAAGATATTTCTTTATATTTAGCAGCGCTAAAAAACTTAAAAAATACTTCTACAGATACTTAGAGTATCTAGCTTATAACAAAAAGTACTATTTACCGTACGGCTTACTATAACTAATTATTACCCCTTTATATCTATACTACGCTATTAGTATCGATTTTATATTAGTACTACCGAATTCTATCGAAAACTTTAACGCTATAATAACTATCGTCTATCGACTTACCAAATAGATTATATTGATCTCTAGTACGAAGACGTAGAAAATACAAAATTAAAAGAAAACTCTAGTTCGCAAACTACTATTATCTAACTAAAGTATCCCGAAAATTATCGTATCTAATCGCGATCTAAAATTTATTTTAAACTTTTAGAAAATAGTATAGTTAAAACTCGGTACAAAGTTATTATATTCGATAGTATACTACTTACAGACTAATAGTCAAACAGAACGTACAATTTAGACTGTACAATTAGCTTTCTGCTACTATATTAATAGTCTCGACGATTTAACTTAATAGCCCGATACTATTCTAAGACTCTAGTTCGAATACAATAACGCTTGATCGATAGTAATAAGAATATTACTAAACGAAAAAATTTTAAGTTTTACTCCGAACTTCGTATTAGATACGATAACCGACTAAACTATACGATAGATAGTCGACTTCTTTATATATCGTATATTAATCTACAACGCTATAACTATAATAGTAATAATAACGAAACGCTACTACGATTTATAATACTAACTTATATTTTTTAAACTTAAAGACTACGTTATACTTCGACTCTATTAAAGCTATATAGTCTTAAGAGTAGCGATCTTAAAGAAATTCGGTATCTAATACGCTAAGCTTTTTCGTATTGTAGAACGTATAAGTAGAGTAGTATATAAGTTAGAATTTCTATCTATATAGAAAATTTATAACGTCGTTAACGTTAATTACTTAAAACCTATACTAATTAATTTCTATAAACGTAAACTCTTTTTAGCTAGTCTTATACGCGCTATAGACTATCTACAACGTATTATTAAGAAAAACAAATAACGATACTTAGTTACTTATAACAGTTTAAAATAAGAATTTAATAAATAGCTACGCTTAGATTAACTAAACGATAGTAGAACCGAATTTATTTATAAATTCGAATATAAGAAAAACGCGCTTTTTTCGTAACTCTTTTTAGCTATTTTTTAAGTTTTTCTTAACTTTACTTAAGATTTTCTTTTCTTATACTTTTCCTTTCTTATACTTCTACTAAACTTTTCCTAACATATCTATAATCGCTTATCTAACAAAATTCTATTTATTATTAATATTCTATTTTATTAAAAACTATCGCTAAAGCTTTTAACGCAATCTTTATTACGATACGTCGCTAATATATTGAGAAACTATAACAGTATAGCTTAGTAGAAAATAGAATTTGTAAAAACTAAACCGACCGGATAGAATATTATAAGTAATAGTTTTCGCGAGTAAGTCTTCGACTTACTAACTAAAGTATCAATACTGTATAAAAGTATTAGAAATACGAAAATCTTTAAAAATATTAAAAGATACGTATTTACAAGCTACTACGCTTTTACAAACTAACTTAGAATAGAGTTTAAGATTAATATCGTTACTCTTACTTAGCTTACTAAGTATACGACAAACTTACTAATTACTTAAACCTTATCGCCTGTCAAAACTATAACGCTTAAAAAATTCGACAAGATTATTACTAAATTCTAACAAAACCGACCGCTTATAGATATTAAGATATAACTATTAATTGCTAAAGAAACTAACAATACGATAATACTTAATACTAAAGCTACGACTAACTTCTCTACTACTAAAACTACTACTAACTTACCTACTACTAAAACTACTACTACCTACGACGAAAAGCTACCCGAAACGAAAACTATTACTTACAATAATAAAAACAATAAGCGTATTAAAAAATTATTAAAAGTCGTCCGAAATACTATAGCTACTACTAGAGTAAAAGATAACAAACTACTACGTACTATTCTAGCTAATCAAAACTGCTTTGCTAATAGCGTTAACGCTTTATTAGCGAAAATCGGTAACAACTAAAAGTATCTAACTAATAGTATAGAAACTCTATCGGCTAGATTCGATAGAGAGTTTAGTTCGATATCGAGAAACGTCAAATCGTTGTCTACAAAGATCGATAGCTTAAAAAACCTAACGACGAAGCGTACGACTCCGCTACCCGTCATACCCCCTAAGAAACGCTAAAAGATCGCTAACACTAGCGAACAAGTATCGTCAATCTAAGTATCGTAGAACCTACGCGTACTACAAGTAAGCGATCAAACTGTATAAGAAATAAAGATACAAGACGCAAAAATACAAGATATTTAAACAAGCTACGAAGATAACGCTACGTCGGTATAGAAAGAAAAGTAAATATAAGATAACTAAGTATTCGTTATTTTACAATAATTTTCTTCTATTCGCGAAAACGCTCTATACTTTCTAAAAAGGGCAACTATAGCGGATAGCCTACTATTCTTACCATAGTATTACGTAACCTACTGTAAAGCTACCCCTCCCCTCTCGGGGAGCCTACAACACTTCTCACGGAACAACCAAAGACAATACAAGACATAGATTGAACCACCCTAACATTAGGAATCGCATTGGCCTGCAGCGTAGCTCAGTCCTGAAAGTTCGAGATAGGACTCCTCCCACTGTGTCAAATTTGGTCCTACTCTCGGGGGGCTGTCATCGAGGCTGGTGTTGTTATTTGAGACGAACAGCAGGAGCACGATCTATTTACTGCAGAGTAAGTAGACATAATAGCCCTATTCAGTTGTGGCACACGTCACGTCGGATTATGTTTCAATCCTCTGACCGAAACATCCGGGAACAAGCCCAGTTCGCGGGTCACAAGGGCACCAGTCCCATCCATAACCTTATACATTGGCATAGGCAGTGGTTATGTTCTCGATGAAGGATTCCCCTCATCGGCCGCCACTTCACGAGACTAGATCCTGATTTAGATTGAGAATTGGAGTCATCTTGCAAAGCTCTGATGAATTTCTGCCCTACGAAGCAGGAGTTTTGTGCAACCACAAGATAACAGGCCTGCAGGCCAGTTTAACTTCATCTCGTTCCATTTCTAAACTTCTAGGGCCTGATTTGAGAAACGTATCTGGCACAAACCAAAGAAGTCATGCCACCCTTTCGTCTCATCCAGCAATCAGAAGGATGAGGAGAGAAGCATTGAGGAGTCATACGTACCGTTCGATAGGGACACGTATCCCTGCTGGCGCGTCAAACCCCCAATTGCATCATGCACCACAAGCTTTCTCTCAGCCCTACAGCGCTAAAGAGCACCATCGTCTGAAGCATTGCGTGAACCCATTTCCGTCCCAGCGAATGGGAGTGGCGGGAAACGGGAAGCCTGCAGCTTACGGTTCACCTGGACTCGGGAAGACGCTGGGCCACGTACGACAAAGTCTATCCGTGCCGCTTCACTTCGAACCCAACCATATTGCAAAATTCTTTTTGACATCGTGTTGTCTTTTCCAATCCAGAGTTACAGGCATGCTCGATCAGTGGCAGGTTCAGTCTGTGAGTGAATGCGTCGGATTTAGCCGCATTCACTACTGCAGACTTGAGCAATCCGAAGCTGTTCCACTTCTAATGCGTCGCTAGTCGAGCACCTTTCTCGTGGTCTTCACGAGTTCACGTACAGCTGCTCCCTTACTGCCGTATCAACTCACGCATGGTCAGACAAATAACGTCACTCAATGGAAAATCATATTCGGGGATGACATTTGATTAGGTACTGCCTATGGGTGGTCCTGCAAGAATAACCTCTGCATCCTCGGGGAATCTGGTCCCTTCCCCTTTTCTGATCATATTCAGCTGTTTACTGTCAGTTAATTAGCATGGGTTACAGTTGACGCCAAATCAGCATCATACATACCTCTCCACGAAGTCCAGGAAATCATCGTCAGGTGATGGCTCTCCATACTCGTCCATTGACGCTTCATCATTGCGCGCGGCATGCCGTGGGGGCTCTCCTGCTCCTGCCATCTGCCTGCGGTGAGTGGCCAAAGCTGGGACCCGTGCAACTGGACGAGCGACCTGGGCTGGCGCAGGTGCCGGCACAGGGCCACGGGGCTTGCGACCGGAACGCTCTTTGTACCTCCTAGACGAGAGGGGATCCGGAGGCGCAACCGGAACCCTAGCCGGAGCTGGAGGGTGAGCCAGACGATGCGGATTGCTACCGCCAAACCCCCCATCGCCCCCAGGATTATTTCCCGCGGCAGAGGACGGCGGCGGCATGTGTCTCTGGTATTCTGGCCAACTCAGAAGATCCAATACCTGTCCATAGAGCGGGTTCTCGATGTACGAGTCACTGTGGTCGTGCTGGGCTGCTCTGGACCTCCAAGCGTATCCCACGGCTGCTCGTCGAGCTTGCTCCCTTGCATCGTTGTCTGCCAATCTCGCCTGCTGATACCTGCTCCTAGCTATCCGGTCAGCTTCAGCCTTCCGCTTTGCCTCGTCTCGGAATGCTCGGATTTGCCGTGCCCGTTCCCTCCTCTGAACCTCTTTGCAATAGTCGCAGAACCCAGGCTCTCGGTATGCCTGGTACTCGACCTGGCAGACGATCCTTCGTGAAGGAGCCGAGAAGCAGCACCAAGTGGCCCTCTTCCGGACCCTGTTCTTCTCCCGCTCTGCCGCCGCACAGTATTTCCTCTCGGACGCCTCATGTCTGCATCGCTCGTAAGATACCACGTGCTCCTGGCACATCTTCGCGACTGTTTTCCTCTGCTCTTCTCTGTTAGTGCTTGTGGTATTGTTTGTTTTGGCTCGCTGGTAGCTGTTGAGGTTGACTTGGTGTCGTCTTTTCTGATGAACAAAAAGATGTGACAGGTGGTGTTGATTATGGTTTACTGGTATGAGATTTGATATTGGAAGATGGTGCTCTGGAAGTCATTGAACAGTCGCTCGCCATGGTATTTATTGTTCTCTGAGCCTCTAGATGACAGAAACATAGCTTCATTGTGTGTGTCTCTTTCACAGTTAAACAAAGTTGTTGTCTTTGCTGTCTTACCTTGCCTTTACCCAATCTCCTGTATGACAGCACGCCTAGAAGTGTTGACAATAACATCCCGGAAACTCATGGAAGAAAGCACAACTCCCTTAGTGAAGGCCATGAATGCATAAAAGAATATCTCTAAGGGGATAATGGCATTGTCGACATCACAATCCTTTGTCCCTCGACAATGTGCCGTCAACAAAGCCATTGGACTAGACAGCGTCTTCCAGGGAAGAAAATGGCCGTTGCCTTTCAGCTTCAGGGAATAGATCCCGTTGGTTCCAGCTAGAGCTGATAAGCGAGCGACGGAGTATAATAACTGCCCTGGCCTGTCTATCCTCAGGCCAACACAGGCCAGACAGAGTCGAAGCAGAAACACCCAGAGCACCTTCCGCCAGCCACCATGTGGACGGATCTACACAAGCACTTCCCATTCACCCGGCACAAGCCGGGCGAACCCCCGGCGATATCGACATCAACCGAGTCATATGGTGACTCAAGATCCCGCAACAATAACCGGCCGCTGAACTATCCCCGGAGGCTGTCCCAGATGACACCGCCGGCAAAGGGGGCGGAGGTAACATCGTCGTACATTGATGGTCACTGGACCAACAACTCCCTCACTGACCTGCTCGCAGCTCAGACTGAAGCACACAAGCAGGCAATTGCGCGACCGACTCCGCTTCCCGTTAGGAAGCCGTACAGTATTGCACCTGGCGGTCATCGGGAAACTATAGCCTGGCTCGCCCGGCCAGACAGCCCCGAATCGTATGAGAGGCTCTTTTCTGCTCGCGACGAGGCCACCCGAAGAAAGAGTGCGCGTTTAGCCCAAGGCTTCTACATATCACGGCCCATACCTGAGCCCGAGAAAGAGCAGCAACAGGACCATGATGCCGAAACTGGCGTTGAACTCGATATCTCTATCCAAGGCCAAGACACGGGCGGATATTCTGCGATGTCCCAGAGCGATGAACTTGACACACATGGGGATGATGATAGACTCTCCACAGCCTCCAGGTGCAGCACTGATTCAACGGACTCGGGCTCCTCGTCCTCCAGCAGCGATGCCTCGTTCAAGAGATGGGCTAGTGGTGGCGATGCTTGCGAAGGCTCATTTGCCGAATTCGCAAACGAATGGGCTGAAAACGTTGCCCGGAACTCGAACGGCAACCCGCCTCCGTCTCCGGGTCCTCCACTCCGGCGACAAGGTAGGTACCACTACACTAGCGACGCTGCCGCGCGCCGGTTCGACTACATGAAGTCCTACCTATCGCTCCGAGAGAACTCTCGGCCCATCAACATACTCCTGTTGATCATCCACTACCGCCGCTCGGCCGCCTGCGACGCCGCTCGTACGAACCCTGCCTTCTTGCGGGCCGGGCTGGAGATCGATTGGACGAGTATACTCGATGAGCTGCCCCTTTCCGAGCACGACACTGACCTTGAGCAAAGGTATAACAGGCTCGTTGTCAAGACTTGGCTTGACTATGGCGGATACCTGTTCGCGGAGACTGATGGTTATGATAACGACATCTTCGTGAGGGAAGACGAGGAGAACACGAAGTTGAGCTGGCATGAGTTGGTAGCCCGGGAAGACTTGGAGGGATCAAAATGCCCGTATCCAGTCCGCGACTACCGGGTCTGGAAGAGGTTGAATGGGTTGCCGTCCGGGGATATGCTGCGTCAATGGCAGAAGCCCGGAAGCAGTCGCTTGAGCTTAACCCTGCCGGCGCCGCCATGAAGTTGAGCTTGTAAGGATATGAGCTTACCAGAATGGAATATGACTAGATCAAATTGGAATACGAAAACCTAGGTTTCTTATTACGAGCGTGGAGTTGTATTTGTAAGTTGTTCATAGTGTCCACAAGTGAGAGTCCTGGCCAAGCTTCTCCCTATATCGCCGTGTTGTCACATCGTCAGCTACCGTTGATTTGAAGCTCGTAGTCGGGCAAATTGGCGAATTATCACCATGGTATCATTTTGTTGTTGCCCTGATGCATTTTAAGAACGCCGCTGTACCACACCCTTACAGCTTTCTTGTCGCATAACCGCTCAGAAAGGCGCTGAACCGCGACCTGGAGACTGTGACCCTTTCCTTTCCTGCTGATGCAAAGCCAGACCGAAATGCAGCGCAATGCCGTGCGCGCCCCGTTTAACGCCGTTTATGTACATGATGGATGGCATTGAAAGCCCTGTGCATTTCCATCCTTAGTCAATATTGTCACATCCTGGCAATCTTGAGTGCCCTCCCTAGCATCCTGTGGATCAGGGTACTTGTACGATCTTCCACCTTGCCCGTGAAGAGGTTGTGTGGAGGGTTTAAACGCTCCCCTCGAATAGCAATTCCATCGATAATCATGCTGCGATAAAAGCATCGGGAGGTAGTACAGCCTAGACATGTGTTAGAGCCAAGGTTTCGGACAGGCGAACATAAAAGTAGGTAGAACAACAAACCTTTTTCTCCTCAAAGGCGACCAGTGCCTTCTCAAAGTCCCAGTCAACTCCCTCGAGACACATCTGGGAGTAGTCGAATGTCATCTTGGTCCGATTCGTGAGTTCGATGACCATCTGTTTCCGTCGTTCTCGCACATCGATGCCCACGGCAGCAGTGAACAAGGGCACCGGAGTGAATGCACGCAGCATAAGCATGTCACTGACGACGCGGATGGCATTTCTGCCCGGGCGGCCAGGTCCAATCACAAGTGTGCGCGAGAAGCTGCGCATACCAGTCTTCTGAGAATCCTTGTCCGCCTCCTCAAACTGACCGTGAATGGTGATAATCAGGCCTCCAACACCGCCGGGGCTTTGGCCAGTCGGGTCGACGATACCTGGAATGGCGTGGCAATCGATGATGTATTTGCTTTGATCAACGAGATCGGGATGACGGGTGGCGGGTAGCTGCTTCCATAAGTCCGAGATGGTCGCGCTGCCTTCGAAAAGACGCTGGGTTCTGGCTGCGTCGACTGTGATCCGGGCCATGTTCCGAGAGAATTTGAGGTAGGGCTGCCACGCCGGGACTGGAGCGTCTGCCGGGATTTTGTTATTGACCACTGACAGAGTGAACCGACTCTCTTCGTCGTAAAATGTCGCGAGGAGGGCTAGGCGATCGGTGTCATAGAGAGGAATGAAAGTTCGTAGAAACGTCTCGCCAACTCCATCGGAGTCACGGTAATCTGGTCCAGCTTGGGGGATGGGCTGCGGCCGCGTTGCCGCATCTCGTGCTGCGATTTCTTCCGCTGTTCGGACTTGTTGACCGTTCAGAAATTGCAGGTTGGGGAACCACTGCATGAGCTCGGTCTTATAATTCGGCTCCTGCGTCTCGATCGGGTTTCCAACCATGACGAGGTTCTCAAGAGACCGGAACCTCTGGCGCCATCTTGTGAGCTGACGCAGATTCTCAATCTGGTTGTTGCTCAGATCTAGCATCTTCAGTTGCGGGAAGGTCTCTGCTAGATCAAAGACAGGTGCTATAGTGCTGAGTCCGTTACTAGCGAGCGAGACCCCTTGAATAGCCTCAGCTTTTGCCTTTGCGGTGTCGAACTGCGAATCTGAGATGTACACCAGAGCCTTAAAGGCCTTTTCTGCAGTATTACTGCGCTCAAAGAGACCCATAGAGACAAGAACTTGGTCCTGGCCAAGAGCCGAGAGGTCGAGGATCCGGGTTTCGACGTTGTAGCGGTTGAACAGGATACCCTTCAGCTTTTCCTTAGTCTGAGCAGCCTGCTCGGTCAACTGGGCCTTCTTCTTAGGCCACGGTTTGTCGGACTCGGCTATAGCAAGCTTCGCGGAATTTGGGCCGTATGTAAATCCATCCAGGTGGAGAAAGTTTGGAACGTCATCTTTGCTGACTTGTATGAAGAGCGTGCTTCCGTCGACCACGGACTGATATTCAAGTTAGCCAGGCTGCATTACCTTGGGCAGATCGACGGCCGGGGAGCAGGAGGCATCGTGTTCGATATCGTCAAGACTGAAGGCGTGATACGAGGTGTGTAAACGATATATAGTAGGGCACCCGAGGTCCGTCGATCATGTGTTGAAACATACCTTATTGATCGTGATTTGCTTGGTTTGATTCTTAGAGGCCTTGCGCTCGAGGAAAGAGAGTAGGGCGGGGAGCTGTTTATCCGACTCTGCGAGGTCAAGGCCTGTCACCGTCAAAACTGCCGTGTGCGCATATCGAGCCTTCGAGGGATTGAGAGAAACGTGACCGCGCCCAGGTTCGACCGTGAAATCCTTGGATCCATACTGCATGATGTTCTGAGCAGTACGCGCCGAAACTCTGGTGGGAGGATTTGACTTTCGGCCACCGCGTGACGGGCCTCGCGGCACACCTCCACCTCGGGCAGGCGCATCCATAGCAACGTCGCCATCGCGGTCGGTCCTGGTGCGCGGCGCAGCGCTTCGCTTTTGAATACCACCTCCTCTTGTGTTGCCACGTCCCCGAGTGGCGGAAGTAGATACGCCTGCGCGAGGGCCGGTCGGAGGAGCCATGTTGATGTTGGGAAGCGTGAAGATTTGTTACTGTCGAGAGATGGTTCGTTCGGTTGTCAAGTTGGAAAGCCGGCGGACTGCTCAGACAGTTCCTAGAGGCTTACAAAGAGGAGGTCGTTACGCTGCATGCGGGGAGGTTGCAAAGGTGGTTTGCGAGTGAAGAAGTGGGTTGCGCCCGACTTTGGTAGCCGAAAGAATGTGGTGATATGACAAGTTCCCGGTTGAGTCGGCGATCGAAGATAGAAAGCAGACAAGGGCTTGTCAAAGAGCCCCAGTCTGTGAAAGAAACGCCTCAGTCGAAATGGTAAAGAAAGAGGCAAATAGGGAGAGAAGCCGATTTGGGAGGGGAGGTCGAAAGACAAAGCCCAGAAGAGAAAGATCCAAGTTTGGACCGCAAGCAGAAGTTCGAAGTTCGGAAGTTTCGTCGGTGCAACAATAGGTTGAAGTGAAGCTCGGAGCAAGTGGAGTCAGGAAGCCTTTGGCGGGGCTCCTTCACCACTTTGTCGGGTTAGTCAGACCTTGGGCAGGTGCCTTGTACCGGCGGCACCTTCCCATATGCGGTTAAAGCACTTCCTCGACATTTTATCACGTGACTTGGCGATAGGCGACAGCAGCGATAAGCCTAAACGCGTTCAGACGCGTTGCCAATGACCTGCAATTATCAGCCCGCTACCCGGTGGTATTGATATCTGCTACGCTCAATTCCTCATGTGTGTTCATGCATAAGATGATCTTGGCATCATGGATGAGGACGACTATGACGATATCTCTGATGAGGACCTGATGCTAGCCTTTGACCAGGCTCAGCACGCTCCACTTCCAACGACCACGACCACGACATCGACAACGAACTCAAATCCTCCGTCA
The DNA here is from genome assembly GCA_023628855.1 of Coniochaeta sp. PK30-01. Taxonomy (NCBI): domain Eukaryota; kingdom Fungi; phylum Ascomycota; class Sordariomycetes; order Coniochaetales; family Coniochaetaceae; genus Coniochaeta; species Coniochaeta sp. PK30-01. The sequence goes on from JAMAJW010000093.1 coordinate 87,761, forward strand.
AGACCGTCCTCCGTAAGCCTATGCGCTGTCTATTCTGATTACAATTTACTAATTTTGCTGTAGGCATTTGCGCAAAATACGACGGCCGATCTTAATTTGGAAGACTTCCTCTCAGATGAATCAGATGGATTTGAGGAGACAGGGCATGCCGTGGTCCAGCGACCTACCCTGTCCGCATTGGCAGCACGTTCCTGTCAGGGGCCTCTGATCAGATCACAGTCCTTCAGACAGACTACCTTGTTTGGTCATACAGTTCGGGATGATGATCAGAGGCAGTCTCAGACTCTCAATAGCAGGCCTTTTCGCGCCGATCTACCACCTGATATTCCAACCCATCATGTCCTGAATCCCGAAGCGTTGAAAACCTGGGTATATCCGATGAATCTTGGTGCCATAAGAGACTACCAATTTTCAATCGTGAAGACTGGACTTTTCAACAACACTCTCGTGTCACTCCCAACCGGTTTGGGCAAGACGTTCATTGCCGCAGCTATTATGCTGAACTTCTATCGTTGGACTCGGCAAGCCAAGATTGTTTTTGTGGCACCCACCAAACCATTGGTATCCCAACAGGTGGAGGCTTGTCTGAATATCGCAGGCATTCCTCGATCTGAAACGACCCTCCTAACGGGAGAAACGCCACCTGTGCTTCGCGAAGGAGAGTGGGAGACCAAACGGCTATTCTTCATGACCCCACAGACCCTGATGAATGACCTTTCCAAAGGATACGCGGATCCCAAGTCCATCGTCCTCCTGGTTGTCGACGAAGCGCACAGAGCCACGGGTGACTATTCTTACGTCAAGGTTGTGGAATTTATTCGTCGCTTTTCCAATAGTTTCCGCGTCATTGCTCTCACAGCGACTCCTGGGTCGAAAGTCGAGTCTGTGCAACAAGTAATTGACAATCTGGAAATCGCCCAGGTCGAAATCCGGACCGAGGAGTCCCTCGATATCAGGCAGTATGTCCACTCGAGGAAGGAAGACATCGTCACATTGGAACCGTCAGATGAGATCCTGCGGATCCAGGAGCTGTTTTCCAAAGCACTTAAACCTTTTGTGGACAAACTCAGTCAGCAAAACATATATTGGGGTCGCGATCCCATGAGCTTGACGACGTATGGCCTAAGGAAGACCCAGGAGGCTTGGATGAGCGGACCTGGCCGGCATGCCAACCAAGGACTTAAGTTCGCCACCCACGCAGTTTTCGGCATGCTCCAGGGGCTCGCCCATTCGATTAAGCTACTCAACTTTCACGGCATACAGCCGTTCTATGACAACCTCCGAGACTTCCGCAAGGAGGTTGAGGAGAGAGGAGAAAAGGGGCCGAAAATGAAGAATCAACTGCTCAAGGACCCTAGCTTTCAGGAGATGATGAGCACCATAGAGAAGTGGCTGAAGCTACCGGACTTCATTGGCCACCCGAAAATGACCTATCTGTGTGATACTCTCCTCAACCATTTCATGGATGCCGGCCAGGAATCGAGCACAAGGGCTATTGTGTTCAGCGAGTACAGAGATAGCGCTGAGGGGATCGTTCGCGCCCTCAACACTCACAAACCGCTGATCAGCGCTGCCGTCTTTGTGGGCCAAGCGGACTCGAAGCGAAGCGAGGGAATGAAGCAGAAACAACAGATCGAAACCATAGAGAGGTTCAAGTCTGGCGGCTTCAATGTTCTCGTAGCAACTTCCATTGGCGAGGAGGGTCTTGACATCGGCCAGGTCGATCTCATTGTTTGTTACGACGCTTCATCCTCGCCTATACGGATGCTACAACGCATGGGCCGAACAGGAAGAAAGCGGGCAGGCAAGATCGTTCTCTTGCTCATGAAAGGCAAGGAAGAAGAGAAGTTCGCCGAATCAAAAGACAACTACGAAAAGATGCAAAAGATGATAGAGAGTGGTACCCGGTTTGCCTTCCGTCATGATTTGTCGTCTCGAATTGTGCCACCGGATATACGGCCGGAGGTGGACAAACGTCTCATCGATATCCCTATCGAGAACACCCAAGATAGATCCCTCCCGGAACCCAAGAAGACTGCTGCAGGTTTGAGGAAAAAGCCGGCAAAGAAGAAGTTTCACATGCCGGATGGGGCAGAAACAGGATTCAAATCGGTATCCAGTCTTCTCCAACAACCTGGAAAGCCCAAAGCACCGAAGAAGCCGGCACCGGTGGTTGAGGAACCAGTGGCTGATGTTCCTGCTCTCGACAGTGTATGCCTCAGCAAGAGTCAAGCATCGGAACTTGCTCTCGTCTACAAGTATGTCCCGTACCAGGGCGCCACTTCGGAAGAAGTCGCCCTTCCCGATCTCACCAGATATCCGCATTCGCAGCGAAGCCTGCGACCTACAGGAAAACTAAAACACGGTGTACACACGAGGAGATGTGTACGGGTGTTCAGGCTCTTGGGCAAGTCTCAGGATGTGGCTGACAGGTACGTGCAACCATACGGCGAGTATGACAATGGCGATTGGAAGCGTCTCGCAGTTCCGTCATTCGCCCCCAGCGAATTGTCTCGCATCGTATCAAAACCTTCCCGCCATAGGACACAGTACAGCTCGGAGAGTGAGGACCTCCCTGGGCGCAGAACGTCTGCACCGTACAGGACACAAAGCAAGCAGAGCGGTCCTGCATTCATCGACAACCAGGACGATGACGAGGATGAAGAGAGTGATGCATCGGAGGACAATGAACCGGACAACACCCCGCAACCTGTCCGCGCCAAAGGACGTACAACAGCCGGGTCGGCAAGAGGATCTCGGAAACCCCGACGGGGAGGGGCTCGGCTAAAAAGAAAGGGCGATCATTTTGAAGAACTCGGAGACGATTGTGAACGCACGAGCGATATCGACGACACGGATGGATCAGACAGCGGGGCTGACTTGGCCGACTTTGTGGTTGGAGACGATCAACTCATATCAAGTATACCATCAAGCCTGCCCAGTCTCCAGTCAACTGCCCCAACATCTGGATCACCACCGTCGGGGCTCCAATCATCCATAAGCAAGACGGCGCAAGTCAGAGATGGTCCGTCTACGGCCGATGCTCGCTTCTCGGGCTGGATGGACTTGACGGCTACTCAGGATAGCAACGGGGAGCTGCCGGACATTGACGAGCTGCTTGCTAGGGGTAGCGGCGGAAAAGCTGCCAAACGGAAGACGCTTCCCGTAGCAACGGGTGATGGTGTGCCAGGAGTGGATGATGACGATGTTGTTCGAAGGCTTATAGCTACGAAGAGGCGCCGTATCTTACCTGATAGTGATGATGAATGAATGCAAGCAAGCTGGCAGTATGAATACGTACCCTTGCACTTGCTCCAACCGCTGAGATTGTGGTGTGTAATCTGGGTACCTCATTCAAATATTCTCTTCTCGCATAAGGCATTGCGCTTTTTAGTCTTGAGTGCCGCTTCGTTGTGCTGTTATCATGTCGTTTGGACACCTCAGAACCTTTAAAGGTAGGGTAAGCTCGCCTTGGTAGGTAGACTGTCATGTCTTAGATGAGGACGACATTGCTACGCCAATTAGCAAGCGAATTGAAGCTGAGCCGCGCGCTTTCATCGTAAATTTGCGGTCGAGCTGAGAAGCATGAAAGTTGTGGTCGACATGATGCTGCAAGCGCTTAACCAATAGGTCATTCGGACTCTGTTCTGCGACACCTGATTGGGTGGCTTATGAGAGATCTACGCGTGCATCGCCGTACATAGTACAGAACATCATCTCGCATTTCCGGACTGCACGGCGGGAGCGGCGGGAGCGGCGGGAACGACATGTAATGCATTTTGGTGTTCAGAGGTGAGCTTACATGTAGATGAAGGGGGCTACCTAGTCTCCAGCAGCATCGACGTACAATCAAGGTTCATCTCGAGTTGGGTACAAGTACGTGTACTTACAGGGGAAACATTCTGTGCGACAAGTTCGTTTTGGGCATGGATCGATGAGAGTTGTACTGAACTCTTTCGTCGTCAATTCGACTCGATTGGATGTCCGCTGAGGTTGGAAAACAGGTAATTAAGGGTCCTCAATATAGATCCCATCAGCGGTCAACTTCGAGAGCGCCATGCCGCACAGGAAAGTACCGCTGAGGCTGGTCGAGATGATTGGTCAATGCCATACATATCACAAATATACACTCGCAAAGGAGTACGAGGCGCGTCACAGGTCACAGCCTGATATTCTGGTCAAGCCTGCGTGGTTAATTCTATTTCGTCTCTCCAGCAAGCAACACTACAAATGTCCTTTGCTACGATACTGCGTAGTACAAGCGAAGTGAGCTAGTACACAGTACTAAGCCACAGTATGATATCTTCAAATGGGACATGACTCTACTGTGTAGACACTGTGAAGCACTCCGAAACCTCGACTGGCAGTTGACGAATGATCGAGCGAGAAGGCCCCGCCGTTTCTCGACAGCGCCACCCGGCCGATTAGCTCAATGGTTAGCTCAGGGGTTTCAATGCAGATGCAGGGATCGTATCGACGCGTTTCAAATGTTAGTGCAGCGCCCACAATTGCAGACTGCAGGGACGAAGCGCAGTGGGTGGAGATCAACGTTGGACCTTCGGGTGTCCGGTGAGCTGTTGTTTCCACTTCTTCTACTGTGGTATGTCCATCTCGTATGACAGTAGAAAGAGTAAGTACGAACATCACGACAATTGTTGGCCAATGTATACAAAATAAAGTCAGTTTGAGTCAGTCCGCGCAGGATTTCAGAATGCCTGGGCTTGATCCCCGGGCTCGATTGAATCGTCTGTGACCTTCGACCTTGCACAGATGTCACGTCAGGGACAATAGCGCCCTCTCTACCGCCGAATCACTCGACAAGCGTTTCGCCGCCTCCCAGTTGCTCGAGTTGAGCGGGCAAAGCCACCGAGGTTCACGGCTGTTGCTAGCGAATCATTCTCGATTCATGTGCTCACTGTTCTACAGTTGTGCAACACGTCTTTGGCTCAATAGCGCTATTTTATGCAAGTTAGGCAGGAAACAGATCGATGCTGTGCCAGACCCACCGGGGATTGCAGAGTAACAGCCAGGAGAGCCATGGCAGCCAGCAAGGACGTGGGTTGTTGATACGAAGCGGCGGTCAGAGCGATCAGAAAAGAAAGTCAAGGGAACCTAACCGTGCAACAGCAGACAGTCGAGGGCCTGAACTGCCTGCCACCAATCACCACCACCACCACCATGATACTGTGTTGTGGTAGTGACGGCCATTCCGCAGAGTATTTGCTCTCAGGCGTGTTATTGTTGGTGGTTTTTTGTGGTTATATAGTCCTTTTCTTCATACGAAATAAGTCTGGATGTCAACAGACACCGTCTGTGCCATTGGAAAGCACAGGCTTCACGAAATGGTTGCTTCATTTGGTGTGGCCCCTTTTCGCTGTGCTGCAAGGGACGGACGTTACCCAGCCACTTTTTGGCTGCGGTGTCCCATGTACCTGGAACCGCAAAATGACAACTTGGTCGCGCCTGGAATGCGCCTGGAAGCGAGCTCAGGTATGTATTTCCTGAAAGAGACTACTTCAGCGGATCGTTACATGTCCTCTTCGCCCCATTGCGGACCCTCTTATTCGTCCATACCCCTGCTACCTTCCCCGAAGCGTGGAGTGCTCTCTGAAGAGCCCCCTGTCCAACAGCAGTCCGACCTCACGTCTTCCTCGTCTTCTCACGTCTCGCCAAGCTCTGGCAGTCCCCCAGTGATACCTTTGTTCCTCATTTCCCAAGGTGCTGGATTCCTCTGTCCTTTATCGCAGAAGCTGAGCATTCCAACCGCTCACGCGAGGTGCTTTGATTTGGACCTCAGCATCGCGACTGCATCACGCTCGTGTCATTCTACGCGTAACAATTCACACAAGCAAGACTTCGAAGACCTTGATACCTGGTGTACTGCACCCCCTATAGTGTCGACGTTAATGTGCCAGGGGCCAGCAGCAAACGCAAGACGACCGGAGATTTAGCCAGAGACGAAGAAACATCCACCCTTCTTGAACCACAATTCTGCGACGCTTATCCCTTCAGGAACACAGGAGCCTTGTTTGCTTTCTATCTACGGCTCCCAACCAGAGAAAGTCGTTTCCAAATAATGATCGAGACGTGCAAACTTGTTCCGTAGATCTTTCAAGCCAACCGACCTAGCGGGCCTTTGGATCGACTCCTCGCTGCAGCGAACCATTCGAATCTCGAGACCTCGACGGCCTTCTTTCTGGAACATCATTCTCTGTGTCCAAGGAGACACACAAAGCACCGGCACCTGCTCTGTCACCCCAGGCAGAGCTGCATTAATTACATCTTTTACCTCGAAGACAAAGTGTTAATCTGCTGGACGGTCAAAGAACGGCTGGAGGATATAATCTACCGCTATCAACACCGCGTCTCTACCTGCACACGACTGGCCTCCTTTGTGACCTGCTCTGACAGGCTGCCCTTCCTCATCTTATCACCTTAGGAAACATCCGACAACTCGGAACTCCTTTCGATACCATTTCCTTGTTTTCGAATTCGACACTTCGAGATGCGTTTGTGATTACTTGATATACCAAGGCGACTCCTCTCGGGCGTCGGTGTTGAACCCCAGCTTCCACCTGGAGCCTGACTGGATTCTGAGCACATTCTGACAACATGCCGCTGCCGAAGCCCCCTGTGGCCTTGGACGACATTTGTTCTGTCATCTGGAACAACACACTCTACACATACTCGCAAAATGCTTTCCAAGCATTACCACTTACACCGGGAGGGAACTGGACGCAATTGCCGCAGGGTGAACAGGTGTCAGGAGCTGCATGTATTGGATCTACTCCGGCGGACGCACAAATGGCTGGATTCTATGTCGTTGGTGGAAAAGGAACGAACTCTGACTACCAGGGGTTGCAAAAGTTTACATACTCTACGGGGAAGTGGGAGTCTATCACGCCACAAGCACCGGTAACACAGCAGCGGCTGTGGCATGGCGCCGTCTACCTCACAGCCTCGGACACGATTCTCATCTACGCGGGCGCGCAAGACGGCACACAAAATCCATCGTCCCAAACCTTTACCGTCGGAGCATCCGCCCCTTATACTGTTATCTCATATCAATCGTCAGCACCGCCCACGATTAATCCAATCCTCCTACCATGGTCGGGGTCTGAGGCAGTCTTAGTCGGGGGTAGCACCACTAACAAGCAGGTCTTCCTCTTCAAACCGGAGACCTCCTGGGTGGATTCTGGAGCTTCGCTAGCAGATCCGTTGGAGAAGGATATCACGGCGATGAAAGCGACCTTGGTCATAGGTGATGATGGATGCAAGAATCTCTACACCTTCGACATGACACAATCACCCAATGCAGTTTCTCGAACTGTGTTGATTGACGGCCAAGGAAAACCGGTCCAGAACTCGCCCCGTATCAAGACCAGATCGGAGGTGAAGAGAGACAGCGACGCGCTCACCCTAGGAGACTGGCCACAATATAACGCGACATTGGCTCCGACCGTTACGCGCACCAATTACGCACTAGCAAAAGACTCAGACGATTTGGTTGTCATTGCAGGTGGCAACAAGGACGATATTCTTTGCATGTTCGACGGGAGGGAGAACGGGTGGCAGAATGCCACCGCTAGGTTGTCGGAGCAGAAGGTATTTGCTGCGGACACTACGTCGACGTCGACCTCCCGAACATCATCGACCACACCCACCAGTACGTCTCTGCTGGTAGGCGTATCCAGTAGCGCTACGGCTACTCCAACTGCGGCCACAGAGCCCGTCGGCGTACAGAACAACAGCAGTGGACTCGCAACTAACACCCTTCTTGGTATAATATTTGGCTCAGTCTTTGGAGCCGCCGTCATCCTTGCTCTCATTTACCTGTGTATCAGGCGCAAGCGCTCACAGCTGGCGTTCCTCGAGGCCGGACACATGCGGAGGGCCAGTGGCATATCTTCTCCGGAGAAGGATAGTATCGTGTATGCCAACGACAGCCTGGCTCGGGGGCTCTCGGGCTCGGGAGTGTTCCGGGGTCATCAACAACAGGAGTCGGGCAACTCGTTCTCTTCGATGGCTATTTTGATGGGCAAGGTCAACCAGCAGAACCACCAACACTCATCCGGTCTCAAGCGGAATCCCAGTGATCAGACCAAGAGAAGCTCGTCAAGCAGCGTATTCAATAAGGCATTCAAGAGCACAATAAGCAAACCCATTCCGCAGATGGCGGAGACGATGGGCTCTGCTCCTCCACGACCAGCGCCCGAGTCGAAAGATGAGAGGGGCGTGGCCTTTCCCCCCAATACAGCCGAGCCGAGGTCACGGACTTCGAACGCAATCGGAGCAGCCGACGGCCGAGAGAGTACGCGGCGAAGCTCCGGATGGAACCGATATTGGTCTGGAGGGTCCGCTCTGAACATAATCGGATTTGGAAACGGTAACAATGCTGCTTCCGCCCAGTCCAAGAGGATGACGGTCGAGACCGACAGGAGCTCTGAGTACAGCAATGTCTCACACCATCGAATAACGCAAGACAGCGCGACTGTTCCGCCCCTGAACGTGTACGAACCTCGTGCGTCCTTCAGCCGGGTGACCAGAGGAAGTCCGACCATTGCACACTATGACAAAGAGGTTAAAGAGGGCATGACGGGCCAGATCGAACGTCCAGTCAGTGCCGTCAGCGACCTATCCGGGTATTCGAGCGGCATTCCTGCGTCAGTCCACGAGGCGTGGGACCCGACAATGATGCAAAAGCCTTGGGGAAGCGACAGGGCGCCGAGCAGTGCCTACAGCAATACGACGAATGTTTACCCAACGTCACTTGCTCCTGCCGCTCTGGCAGCAAGGCAGAACCAGGCTCCCACCGGCGTAAGTCGTCAGCCGCAACTGGCAACAGCCGCGACATCATCAGACATGAGCTGGCTGAACCTCGGGGACAAGTGAACCTCGACCGCCTTCGAGTTTCGATTCGTCCATCTTGTTCAGACCCTCGATACCGCCTCCATCGACACCGCAGTTCACGAACGGTTATGACATCCGCCATTAATTCACGCCTGTCACTTACTTATACCACTTACACCACCACTTACACCACCACCATCTATGCCCAGCCGCCGTTCTGCTCACCGTCTCCCAAAAGAAGACGGAAATTTAAAAGCCATACAATTCGACCTGCTTAGAACGCACTCTTCTTCGACAAGTCACGCATCATCCTCCGCAAATCACTTGCGGGAAGCCAGTCGGCGCACGATCGAGCTGAAGAAGGCTCTCGATCTCGCGCTTCTTCATTTCTTTCCATGGGCATATTACGGCGCAGGTCTCAGCTGCTTTTCGATTCCCTCATTTCTCTGCACATAAAGCCTTTTCGTCATGTTGATCTTGGTCCTGTACGTGTAAAATCGTCCCATTGACATCATCACCGTGGACCCGGGCTCGGTCCATTTGTTTTCTTTTACGATCGTTACTACGAAAGATACCACCGTCGTCGTTATTGCATAATCTGTTAAAGTGTTGTGAGGGTTGGAAGGGGTTTACCTCGTGGAAAGCTTGCCGGTGGAGAGGATGGTTATCCGCAGAGGTTGCGGCAGAGGGCCGCAGAGGCGTCTATGCGGCCGAGGGACGGATGCGTGGTCCCTGTCCCGACTATTTAGCAGGTTCTGTGTCAGGTCTGATTGTAGGTGCCTCGCAGACAAGGGAATATACTTGATTATAACAAATCGTCCTGCACTTTACGTTTCTGCTAGAGAGGTCCTATCCCGCCACCATCAACTTACCACCATTCAGCATCACGTATCGATTCTTGGCCACCGATGTCCCTGATTAGGCGAACCTTGCTCTTCGTCGTCCCGTGCTACACCTCTACGTGGACCGCAGACAGTGGTCAATCAAGGACACTGCCTGTACGGCCATGTCCTGTCGTTATGTGTCTCCGTATCACCAACCGTGCCCGAGGCTAGGCCTCGGCGATAATGCCGCTTCACAGTGGCTGTCCACATCAATGTTGCGCGACAGCTTCCAGTTACTTGTTGACCGGCAAACGGCGGGGTTGTTTGGTTTCGTCTGAGATATCTCTGGCGAGGTGCATACCCACGGAAAAGCGCGGCATGTTACTCGACTCGTCCTACAGTTGTAGCTTGTGGTCGACTTAAGGTTGGGTTGTACGCAAGTCTATATACCTAGGCCAACGGATACTTCCCGCTCATCTGGTTCTCGACAAGAGTCAGGGCCTTGCCGCGGTGCGGTCTCGTATTCAGGGGAGCCTGGGGAGGCCTCTCAGCCTCTGGGACGGCCAGCCGATCTCTCGCTCCTGGACAAACCAAGCAGCCTTGTTGCTGTCACTCGTGTTTCGAGTTGTGTCGCTCCCAACTTAATGGTGGTGGTCCCTCCTCGGCTCGCGGATCTCAGGGTCCAGCCAGCGGGGGCCACCCGGCCTAAGGAGTGGAGCTTCGAGTCCGTGTTTGCGATGCTTTCTGAAAAGCGAATTTCTGGACGAATCAGCGCGGGGCAGGTTACATCGCATAATGAATACACCACACGTACACAGTACCTTAGTACTGGACATACCTAACACAGGGTGCTTCTCAGCCCGGCATGGTATTGTGAACATGCCAGTCTGAAATTTCTGGGCATCTGCTGTAATACGTGTATCTCGGTGTAGCGTCCTCATTCAGCGAAAAGGGCAACTTGAGAAAGTCTCTGGCACTTTATTTTCTCTTGCACGGGGACTCCATTCGTGCTCACTCCCGTTAGGTTGGTCAAGCACCTTTACGGCCGGTCAGCTGGCTCTGGCAGGCGGCCGGTGCTCTACTGTGTAGGAAAGGGAGTCCAGATGTTCGTGTTTCGCGCAGACTCAAATGGCAGTGATCGGCAGGTTTGGCACTGACCAAAGGGGACGCTAAGGGTGCCTACAAAGAATGTCAGCTCCACATCAGCGACGATCCATTCCCTGACCACCTCTCAGCCTGCCCGGGAACTGGCTGCCGTTGGGTATCGACATGGCACCTCTTCGCCTTGTCTATTACTGCCCTAGTGACCTTAGATAAATGTAGAAGTCATCGAAGCACACTCTACGACGAGAATATGCTCGCAAGACTTTGCCGTGGAAGACGTGGCTTGCAGAAATGATACCCTCCGGTGGGTTTTCAATTTCGTGGAGGAGCGCGCTTTCCAACCAGGGCCGCTGCGTAATGACGTCGGTGGTGTGCGAGATGTGCTTTCCCCTCAGCAGCAGCGGTTCAGGCGCGAAATTGCCATGTCAAGGATCCTTTGCTCTGCTGCTTCGCAGGCCGCCGTGTGTGGTGTAGGATCAATATTTTCAGAGAGATATGAGAGATATCTGTAAATAAAGAGAGCGTGGAGAACATAGAGTAATATAACTGGAGAACAAAGGTTGGTACTATGTAGTCGTGGCTACTGCTACCGGTCTGGTAGAACAGCGTACCAGACAGCCAGAGAGGCAATCGATCCTGGCGATCTTGATCTGGTGGCAGGCATTGTGGGCAGGCGATGTGGGTAGAAGAACCCTGGACCCCGTGCCGCGTACACTTGGCAGCCCCGCCCGGAAACAGAAGTCTCCCGTACTCGGCTTTGGCCCGGCCTTCTACCGTCCAGCACGAGTTATCCCTTTCTAAAGGGCGGTAAGTATACGCGATGAGGCAGCCAAGGTAATGGACTAAGTGTCGGAGCCAGTAAGCAGTACACAGGTGCTCGTATAGATTAAACGAGACAAGTTCGAGTTGAGGTATCGGAAGAATATACTATGTCACTGCAAGGTAGGCTTGTGCTAGGTCCAGATGGATATTGGACTGGATATACGTGTATAACTGTGGGCAAGTAATGGGTAACTCGGAACGGCGTTTTTCACTCTAGTATGGAAATGGCCTCCAGGCCGTTCCGAGATCCGGCTGGGCCATGTTTCCCGTGTACGAAGGATCTCGCTGTCACCGAAACAAAAGGCTCTCAGCCTTGTTGAAAGCTGCTAACCCGTACGCTGTTACACATACGAGTGTGGATTCCGGCCTGGTTCCACCCGTAAAGCCAGTTCCCGGTTTCCAGTTCTTGCCGGTAAGTTTCTTCGACATGTGGATGTGTTGCTGACAGATTTTGACGGGACCTGACCTGTGAATGCCTTCCGTGTCTGCATGTAAGGTTCGGTTCAGGCCGCGATCAGGGGCTCTCGACGGCGTCAGGTCAGTGTCGTCGCTGCCGAATTGACATTCGAGTCGCGCATTCCACCGTGGTCCAGACTGCTCCCCAACACAAATGCATAGACGTACCTGACAGAAGCACTAACAGATAACATGCAAGAAGGGTGCGTCGCCAGATAGTGTGGCATCAAAGGAGCTACGGTGCCTGGTCCCGAATCTAGTGCTGGAGCTAGTATAAACATATGTAGTCTGATTAGCGGGGAGTGCCAACAGGTGGCGACCTTGCTTTTGTCACCCAAGTCACTGCAGCTGCGGCCCGGCTGCTTCCCAATTCAGACCATTCATTCCTCTCTCCTTTGCTTTTGCGAGGCGGCCATCGAGACCACCCAGCACCACCCCTACCTACCCTGGACCCTCCTCCTTGGCTGCTTGGCTGCCCTTCTCTACGGTGGTAGTCTCCTCCTTCTCCGCCTTGAGTTTCCCACCGCCCAAGTCCACTCACTACCCGGGCGCGAACAAACAACATTTTCAACCCTTCCCTCGCTCCGTCTTCGTTCCCTAGAAGACAGACTGTTTACCTATACCCGGCTTTATCCTAGAAGCAGTTTCGGCTCCTAATATCACTGTAAGAATGATATCCTTTCCTGGCTGAACCTTCGTCCCATGATTGATTGGTTCGGGGTCCTATCCCGTTGCCACTGTTTCTCCTTACCTTACCTTTTTGCTGTACTTTACCCGTACTTCTAGACCCCCTTCCCAAGTACTGCCTCCTCGACTGGCCCGCAACCCTACATCTTTGATGAAGTAAAGAGTATACCATTATTAACCAGCAGCTCCTGATCCAGATATCTACGCCCTCGATGAAGCCGCGATAACTCTATCCCCAAATCAACACCTACTATCAACCTAGTCAATTCGCCCTCCGGGTCTGCGAGCATAGAGCACCACGACCGCTCTCGCTCGGCCACTCGCAATGGCTGACGACTCCGTCTTCGAGGCTGTCGCCGTCATCCTCAGATCCTTGGCCGCTGAATCCTCAGATGTTGAAGCCAACGCTTCCCGTCCCGCCGATTTCATCAAGCTTCCCGGCCGTGACAACTCACAGAAGAAGTTTCTCGAGCGAGAGCTCGCGGCACTTGTCCAGCGTGTGCATAGACTCGAGACCAAAGCCTTTTCCCCACCCGCGGTTCTCCCTGATACCCCTGATACTGTCTTTGGAGAGGAAACCGCCTCAGCAGTCAACCAAGCCAAGAATGGATCGAAAACCAACGGCTTCCCGCTCGACGAAGCCCTTGGCGAACTGCGCGAACATGTAGATGACCAGTCGAAACTTCTCGACACCCAACGCCAGGAACTTGCTGGTGTCAATGCCCAGCTACTGGAGCAGAAGGAACTGCAGGAGAGAACGCTCCAGATAATCGAGCAGGAGCGTGTTGCCACACTCGAGCGGGAACTATGGAAGCACCAGAAGGCAAACGAGGCCTTCCAGAAAGCCCTGCGCGAGATTGGAGAGATTGTCACCGCGGTCGCCCGCGGAGATCTCTCCAAGAAGGTGCGGATGAACACAGTCGAAATGGACCCGGAAATCACAACATTCAAACGCACTATCAACACCATGATGGACCAGCTCCAAGTCTTCTCCAGCGAGGTTTCGCGTGTCGCACGTGAAGTCGGAACAGAGGGTATCCTCGGTGGCCAGGCCCAGATCGAAGGCGTGGACGGCACGTGGAAAGAACTGACAGACAACGGTAGGAATCATCGTCACAAACATGTGGATAGAGGTCTGCTAACAAATTTTCAGTCAACGTCATGGCGCAGAACCTGACCGATCAAGTCAGAGAAATTGCGTCTGTCACCACAGCTGTCGCCCATGGAGATCTGACGAAGAAGATTGAACGTCCGGCCAAAGGAGAAATCCTCCAGCTCCAGCAGACTATCAACACCATGGTGGACCAACTACGCACATTCGCATCCGAAGTCACACGCGTCGCTAGAGATGTCGGCACCGAAGGTATCCTTGGCGGTCAAGCCGATGTCGAAGGTGTACAGGGCATGTGGAACGAATTGACCATCAACGTGAATGCCATGGCCGACAACCTGACTACCCAAGTGCGAGATATCATTAAGGTTACGACTGCCGTCGCGAAGGGTGATTTGACACAGAAAGTACAAGCAGAATGCCGAGGCGAGATTTTCGAGCTGAAGAAGACTATCAACTCCATGGTGGACCAACTCCAGCAGTTTGCCCGCGAGGTTACAAAGATTGCAAAGGAAGTCGGTACCGAGGGACGCCTGGGCGGCCAAGCCACTGTTCACGACGTCGAAGGCACATGGAGAGACTTGACCGAAAACGTCAACGGAATGGCCATGAACTTAACCACACAAGTACGAGAAATAGCGAAGGTCACCACGGCCGTTGCCAAGGGTGACCTAACAAAGAAAATCGGAGTCGAAGTCCAGGGCGAGATCTTGGATCTGAAGAACACCATAAATACCATGGTTGACCGCCTTGGAACCTTCGCTTTTGAGGTTAGCAAGGTCGCCAGAGAAGTCGGCACTGACGGAACGCTGGGTGGACAAGCCCAGGTCGACAACGTTGAGGGCAAGTGGAAGGATCTCACCGAGAACGTCAACACAATGGCCTCGAACCTCACGTCTCAGGTATGTTTGCCCCTTCAATAAGCTGCTCGATAGACTCCCGTCCAGAGCGTCAGCTTTGTTCGTGGTGCTAACCCAAGTAATCAGGTCCGCAGTATATCGACCGTCACGCAGGCAATTGCCAACGGTGACATGAGCCGTAAGATCGAAGTTGAAGCCAAGGGGGAGATACTCATCCTCAAAGAAACCATCAACAACATGGTTGACCGACTATCCATATTCTGTAACGAAGTGCAGAGAGTCGCCAAGGACGTCGGTGTTGACGGTATCATGGGAGGACAGGCCGATGTTGCAGGCCTAAAGGGCCGATGGAAGGAAATCACGACAGACGTCAATACTATGGCCAACAATCTTGTGAGTAATCTTACACCCACTGACTTGTGAAGGACTGCCCCTAACTGACTCCTTCCTAGACGGCACAAGTACGAGCGTTTGGCGACATCACAAACGCTGCAACCGACGGTGACTTCACGAAGCTCGTGGAAGTTGAGGCTTCGGGTGAAATGGACGAGCTCAAGAAAAAGATCAACCAAATGGTCTACAACTTGAGGGACAGTATCCAAAGAAACACCCAGGCCAGGGAGGCTGCCGAACTTGCCAACAAGACGAAATCCGAGTTCTTGGCGAACATGTCGCACGAGATCCGTACGCCAATGAACGGTATCATCGGCATGACGCAGCTCACCTTGGACACCGACCTCACACAATACCAGCGCGAGATGCTGAATATTGTGAACAGTCTCGCCAACAGCCTGCTAACCATTATCGACGATATTCTCGATCTGTCCAAGATCGAAGCTAGGAGAATGGTCATTGAGGAGATCCCGTACACGCTGCGAGGAACGGTTTTCAATGCTTTGAAGACCCTTGCAGTCAAGGCGAACGAGAAGTTCCTTGATTTGACTTAT
Source organism: Coniochaeta sp. PK30-01 (assembly GCA_023628855.1). NCBI lineage: Eukaryota > Fungi > Ascomycota > Sordariomycetes > Coniochaetales > Coniochaetaceae > Coniochaeta > Coniochaeta sp. PK30-01. The sequence goes on from JAMAJW010000093.1 coordinate 103,422, forward strand.
CGTGTCGACAATATGGTACCAGACTACGTTGTCGGAGACTCGTTCAGGTTACGGCAGATCATTCTCAACCTGGTTGGAAACGCTATCAAGTTCACCGAGCACGGCGAGGTCAGCCTCACCATTCAGAAGGCGACGCAAGTTCAGTGCGGTCCTTACGAGTATGCGATCGAGTTCCTCGTTTCGGATACGGGCATAGGTATTCCGTCGGACAAGCTCGACCTGATCTTCGATACCTTCCAGCAGGCTGATGGCTCCATGACGAGGAAGTTCGGCGGTACTGGACTAGGCCTGTCGATTTCCAAGAGACTGGTGAATCTCATGGGCGGTGATGTCTGGGTGAAGAGTGAATACGGTAAAGGAAGCCGGTTCTACTTCACTTGCGTTGTTCGTCTGGCCGACGGAAACATCTCGACTATCGCCAAGCAGCTCAACCCTTACAAGGGTCACCAGGTCCTCTTCATCGACAAGGGCCGTACGGGACATGGTCCTGAAATTGGCAAGATGCTCAGCGGCCTGGGTCTGAAGCCCATCGTGGTCGAGTCGGAGAAGAACCCTGCGCTCGACGACAGCCGCGGAAAAGGCACTGCACCGTACGACGTCATCATCGTCGACTCGATCGAGGATGCGAGACGCCTACGCTCGATCGATGACTTTAAATATCTCCCAATTGTTTTGCTGGCGCCCGTCGTTCACGTCTCGCTCAAGTCGTGTCTCGACCTGGGCATCACGTCCTATATGACAACGCCTTGTAAGCTGATCGACTTGGGTAACGGCATGATCCCAGCGCTCGAGAACCGTGCGACACCGTCGCTGGCCGATAACACCCGCTCGTTTGAGATTTTGCTGGCCGAAGACAACACCGTCAATCAACGGCTTGCCGTCAAGATCCTTGAGAAGTACCACCACGTCGTTACCGTGGTCGGCAACGGCGAGGAAGCCCTTGAGGCGGTCAAGAGGAGGAAGTTCGATGTCATCTTGATGGACGTCCAGATGCCTATTATGGTGAGTTTTTGGATTCCCCTCGCTCCGTCCCGTGTGACTCCTGACGCTTGTGCTAATTCTCTCAATCCAGGGCGGTTTCGAAGCCACCGGCAAGATTCGCGAGTACGAGCGAAGCCTTGGTACCCAGCGGACGCCGATCATTGCTTTGACTGCTCACGCCATGATGGGTGACCGTGAGAAGTGTATACAGGCGCAGATGGACGAGTATCTGTCCAAGCCGCTGCAGCAGAACCATCTCATCCAGACGATTCTCAAGTGCGCCACTCTCGGCGGACAGTTACTGGAGAAGAACCGCGAGCAGGAGTTGACGAGGGCCGCCGACGCCGCCAGCAGCACCCGTCGCGATACAGGAGCGAGACCTCCATTTCAGGCCCCTCTCCGGCCGCCGCTGACGACTCGGGCCATTACTGTTGCCGATTCCCTCGCCGGTCTGGATAGTCCTGCACTCGTGACCGACACTGAGGAAGACCCGCTCACCAAGACGAAGCGTGGCAACCTGTCCGAACCCAACATTCACGTCCGTTAACGCGCCGAGCTCCGAAGATCCACCAAGCTCGTGTGAGAGAACGACTGAGCAAGGTTTGTCGGGCCTAGCTCTGCTCTATCCATAGCTGATGCGCTTGCTATACTATCGGTCATTTGGAAAGAAGGCGCATGTTCTGCACCTGTGCATTTTGTCATGGCGATGTGACAACCACACACACCCACACGTATGGTCGCTTCCTTTTCGGCGGCGGCCTACTTATCTGGCATGGAATACATCAGGCGTTGCGAGTCAGATAGTTTTTGTCCGCGGATTTCCATACCCCGAGTTCTTTTTATCCACGGATTTCCATACCTCATCTTCTCTCTATGACTACTGCCCTTTGTTTCTTGGATGGTACACGGAAAGGGGCTTTTTGGGTTCTTCACACGTTTTCTTTACGCATAAGCAACTGTTCCTGTTTTCCGCACTTCGGTCAATGTCTGCCACGTTTCGCTGGGTTGCGTTTCATGAATTCCGAGGAAGGGAGGGAGATGTCTACGGTCGTGCCCTGAGGACTGCCGGGGACGTTTGATTGATCACGGCCGGGTTTGTGGTTGCGCCCTGTGTATATTATCGGTTTCGCGTCTTGGCTTCGTATTATCTGGCTTGTCGCGGCCGATCATGTATGTCGCTCGAGAGGAGGGGTCGCTTCTCTTGACATGGACGCGTCGGCGGGCAGGAGTACGGTGGACATGGGGAAGATGAGGTTCTTGGTACGACTTTGAGCCAAGTTCATGTCTTGTAGAAAGGACAAACTCCGCAGACGCGGAGGGGAGTATCACGATGAGAACCATTTTCTGGATGGGAGGAATGTAACCCTCTATTGTCGCTTCGCGTCTCCTATATAATGGTGCATGAACCGTCGTGAGATGACTCTAATACTAATCCTCCTGATCGCTTGGTCTCTCAATGCACTCGCCAAGAAGGGCTTTTCATAACCACCACAAACTAATCAATCCACTCCTCCCTCGGACAAGCCCTTGGTCTAGACTCTCTTCCGGAACAAGGTTAATTATCACATTGTAACATGCACAACGCCACACGACGCCCTGCCTCGCACGCCCATATTCCAGGACATTGCAATATCAAACCGTCAAGCGTATGACAACTTCTCGTGTGTCGTCAACAAGTAGTCGAAGGTATCCTTCCGCCTTTCCCGTGGGTTATAGTCGAATAGGAGGGGAAACCCCAAAAGCAGAGCAAAAGAAGAAAAAAAAAATACAAGCAAAACATGCGCCGCAAATGCATATGACACAAAAGTTATCCAGCCATATTCGATTTTGCTGGAACCCAAACATTAATAGACCCGTTTGCCCATGAATGTCATCATTTGTCCAGAGTTGATGTGGACGCCCTTTAAAATCCCTCCCGTGTGTCCACCGAGACGCCCCAGCCACTTTTTGGTTTTGCAAACTTTGGAGATACTAGCTGTGTTTCTTCGTGTGCGTCACAGCTAGCCAAGTGGGTGAGCCACTAAACAGAGAGGTTATGAAAAATATCGATGAGGTTTGACCCCGATGATCTTTCCGATCCGGGGGTTGTCTAAAAACTAGGGGGTTCCAAAACAGTTGTGAGGACGTTGGTGGTATCGGATGAGGGGTGATGGACGTCGTTCCAAAGGGCGAAGTATGAGAAGAAAATAGCACAGATGGTCGCAGGAGTGATATTGTTGGTGAGTGGAGGTAGTGTAGGAGTCGGCTTTACGTAGTTCGCTTGTCGACGATTTCTCCGGCCCGGAGAAGGGCGGTCATTCCATCGAGGCCCGGCTCGGGTTTGACCTTGGGGTTGAGTGATTTCGGCTCTCCCACGTAGGACTGCTGCGGTGTGGGAAGTAACGGCGCCTGTTGCTGGCCGAGGTGGCTTGGGTTTGTGGCAAACCCTGTCCGGCGGATAATATTAGCAGTTGGAAAAAGAAGAGCACAGGTATATGTTCACTCACCGTTTGTATAAGGCATGGCGATGGCATCCGGGTGCTGCCGCTGCAAGAAGGGCGACTTATGATCCGCTGCCAGGGGGTTGCCATGAAACTGCATCATCGGGTTTAACTGTTGCTGCGATTTTTCCGACAGCAGGACGTGAATGGGAAGCGATCCTTCGATTGGAGTTCGTGGAAAGCTGAACGAAGACCCAGAGGATATACTTCCAGCCGACGATTGTTCCTTCTTCAAGCTAGGGATCTTCCTGTCGCTCTCGACCAGACCCGGATGGGGTCCGGCGGCGTCCGGATTGTAACCTCGGGGAAAGGGAAATCCGTTGAGATCCACTGAACCATGCCCACTGCTGAGGGAACCACGGGGATCAAATACATCCGAAAGCGATGGGAGCAGCCGTGGTGGGCCGTTCTGCTCGGAAGACTGGTCATCGTGCCACAGGGATGCCCGACGATCTGAGATGCCGACATCTCGAGGACTCGGTCTGATGATAGGCGACCGCTCTGAAGATCGACGATCCAGTGGCGAATGTACCGCGTCGTCCAGGGCTGCATGATGTGCAGCTGGGGTCGAGGAAACATGTGAGTCGGTCGCGGAAACGACAGACGAAAGCCTATGGTGTCTACGGGACGACTGGTCGCCGGCCCGGGGATACGCACATGGGCTCCCGCTGCCGCTCCTGCTCGGCCTGCTTTGGTTCGTCGACCTTCTGTCGTTATTGGTCGGACCTGGTGACAGTTTCACACGCTTCGTCGCGTCCTTGTCTGCATTTCCGGCAATGTTAGCGTTACTCTTAACACATTATATTACATGGCAGGGTAACACACCTTTTGACTGGTGTGCATATCTGCTCTTGAAGTCCTCCAAATACTCCTGATATCTCTTGTATTGCGGGGTCTTCTTGTATTCGGCCAACTGATTGTTGTACCGATCCTTCGCAGCCTGCGCTTGAGATTCGTATGGTTCCTTCTCAACCACGGACAAATTTTGCCAATGCTCGCCCACTAGTTTCGCGATTTCCGTGAAGGAAAGGTTCCGACCTTTGAGATCTTCTCTCATCTCTGCAGTTGGAGTTCACATTAGCCCAGCTGATCGAAGAGACTGGGTACAGCACGGTTCCTGCGAGTGAAGGGTTATCGGTCGACTCACTGTTTGAGAACAGAACATAAGCAGAAGGTGGCCGTTCCGGCGCGTTCTCATCCGGCTAATCCAGCACAATGTAAGTATATGTATTCCAACTTCTGGACCTCCCAGATCGGCTAACCTTTGGGTGCCGCCTGTATTTACGCTTTGCAGCGACGACTGTGGCGGCATTGGGCGTTTCGATCTTGACTGCGGCTTTTGGCTGCGGCTCTACTTTCGGTTCGTCACCGGCTGGTACCGTCGGAGACACGAGCGAAGCCTCAAGGGGGAGACCTCGGAAGTTGGCAATGCGCCGCTGGAGCTTCTATGCATAACAGTGAGCACTCAAGCGACGATATTGGGACAGTGTCGAAGGGGTCGCTTACCCTGCGGTGGCCGAGCTTGACACCCAATGCATCGCTTCACGGACAACCCTCGTCAGCACTGGTAACAAACGTCAACACAACGACGGACCAAGGGGGCAGACTAACAGGTCTGACTCTGTGATGTCTAGGATTGTCTCCCATGTGTCGAATCCCTGGTCCACGAATATATCTAAGTACTGAGTGATACCGAGCTCCCCAAATATTGCTTCCAGTTGGTTGGCCATCCAGACAAATGGTCGGGGCACGTCGGCATAGAAGTCCGCTGGCGCTCTCGTGTGGAGGCCTTCGAGCTTGGGGGACAAATACTGCACGGGTAGACACGACGCCAGGGTGGATGCTGATGCACGATTCGCAGTCGAGAAAGCCGGCGTAGCTTTCATTCAGTGATCCTGTATAGGGTATCCGTGGAAATTGTTACCGTCTAGGGCTCGATAATATCCTTAGATATCGTCGACGAATTGGTGGTTCTTGTTCTCCGGGTTGCCGGCTTCCAGTGACCGAGGAAGTTTGAGGATGCAATGCAATCAGGGGACGAAGTTCCTCGCGTCAAGGGAGCCGGGACAAAGTCTCTCTTCGGATGCTGAGCGCTGAGTGGCGAGTACTGCGGGAAGAGGCCTCGATCTCGTGGTTGTTACTGGACGCTGCTATCGTGGCAGACGTTCTGGATGGTCGGTTGCGAGTTTGTCGTTGGCGATGTGTCTGGTGTGTAAATCACCTACGCAAATCGTTGACATGGAAGTTAATGTTGGAGTCAATGAATGACATGGGATTCTTAGTGAGAGTGCCGTGCGTGTAGTGGGGTACAAGAGCAGATCTCGATGACAATTTCAGAGTAGCTAAGAACCTATGGCTAACCTGATGTGACACAGAACGGGAACGCTTCAGTAAAAGAACAGTAAGGTCTACCCTGGTTAGTGCTGGTACTCTGGTACCTCTGGGGGCACACTCTTGTAAATGACAGTATGATCTCGTTACGGGCCTAGCGCGAAAGCCTGGAGCAGGTGGTGGCCATATATTGGGGTGTCGTGACACTGGTCTGCGGGTGGTGGTCCAGATCTCGAATCGGTAGGGGGATCAGAGGCCAAGGCAAATGGATGATTACGGAGCGCAGCAAGCAAAGGACGGGAGACTGGGGTCGGGAGCACTAGCTATTTGCCTCCAATGCGAAGGACAGGAGCAGGAGCTCCACTGGCTCGTCAGATATATATCGCGGTCCCTAGTAGGCTGGCGGTAACTAGTTTCGGCGACCTGAGCTGCAGAGCTGCAACTGTGGAAACTTATCAACCGTGGATACGCAGTTAAGACGTCTCTAAAGGAGAAAGGAGGAAAAAAGAGATGTCGTACGGCTACAGCGCCGGGGTATTTTTTTTTTGCGGCTTTGATTGACTTGGAGCAACAAATGAGATGCCCAGAGGAGAGATTGATCGTCTCCAAATGCACACCCACACCCCCAGCGGGGTGTGCTGAGGCGGGTACAGGGGGGGTTCCTGCTTAAGTGGCTCGCGTTAACAAGTGACCGAACGCTGTCAGTCGCATTTCGTGTCGACGCTGTCAACTTGCCGGGACACCGCCCGCTAATTTACCAAGCCACTCGGACGACAACTGTACCAGAGTAGCACTTATTACCCTAAATATTGCACCAAACGTGGTGAGAGTCCAGACTCGAGGTACAGCACCACGGGGGCGAGCATTGGAGCCCAGAACACCAGAGTCATTCGAAACGGTGCATGTCTTGGCATTCTTGTTCATACCACAGTCGTCGGCACCGGCAAGTTGTGGCCAGCTTCAGATTTAAATCATTCGGGGAAAAGCATCCGACTCATAACTTGGGACAAGCCATGGACAGAAAGCAAGACAAGGACAGGCAGAGGTGCTCCTGACTTGGGGAGGAACCGGCTGTGCTGCTGTTCAGCACGAGAGCAGCCCCTGGAAATCTTTTTTCCCTAGTCTAGTAGTTCATCTCCAGCAGGTTTTGTGCCAATGTGCAGCTGTAGCTGTGGGACTGGATGACGACTTGTTCTTGCACGAGCAATTCAACGGAGTCGTGCCGAAAAGATCGGGTGAGCTGACTTTTGCAGTGGGACTTGCTGAGTACAGTACCGGAATTGAGCATCTGGCATGTAATGGGGATTAGCCCTGGGAATCGCGAATCACCATGGTGCGGTAATGTCGTAGTACTATCGACGGTTTGGGACATTGTATGATGCGGACATCCGGTGGACAAGGCGCGGGTAACGTGTGTACACAGGTCAGGAGGCATCGCATGGCATCCAAAATTTCCCTTCCCTTGAACCAAAAATGCCATGGAAGTTGGGGATCTCGATCTCGTTCGATTGCAAGGGGTAAGCGGCGGGATCGCAAGGTGGTAGTGTTCAGAATTCCATGGCTAGACGGTCAAGGTTCAGCACGACTGACGATGCGAATGTTCAGAACCAATGAGCAGAAGGCTGGCACGCACAAAAAGTCGACAGACAACATCGCATGACGAGTGTGCGGGATGCTCCGTTCGTGTACGGGTACGCGTAGCCCGATTCTTCTCGTAAATGACATGCCATCAGTCAGTCACCCGGTCCATAGTCAAAACCTGGAACAAGCTGAAAGCAAAGAAAAATGTAGACGGGGGTCTCTGTAAGGATTTTGTCGGGGAGGCGGACTCGCAAGCGTGGCGTGGACTGTGGTAATGATTTGTGGTGGAACAGCCTTTTAGTGTCGGTTCAAAAACATCGTGGATTGTGTAGACGTACAGAAAATCGAGGTTGACGGGACATGCAGATTGGGATGTAGAAATCGAGATTTAACACCGGGATCGAGCCCTTTCCCATAGCCTGGGCCCACAAGCCGGTGACACCCCATGGTTTTTGCGTGCGTCAGAAGAAAGACCAGAAGCATTTCAAGGAAGAATGGTCCACGACTGCCTATTGGCTACTGTGTCTGTGTCGCCAGCGAAACTGTGCTACACACTGTACGCACTGTACGCATCCTTCCCAGGTCCCTCTCCACTACTGGGGGAGCCTCGGAAAGACCCTGATTTTACTGATTCTACGCAGTACTATGATAATCATGCAAATGCGGGTACTATGATGAAGTAGCCAACAAGCACTCAGGGAGAAGGTCCTCCATGAGACCATGGCGAAAATGACAGGCAGTAACTTACGATGGACGATAGCGACATACACGTACTGTACTTAATACTGTACTGTTCACACTGTACTACAGCACATTCTTCCTTGCCGACAACGTTACTGTTATGGGAACTGGCAAGCGCTGATAGTCATGACAGTGAATGGCGGAATCCGAATTTTCAAGTTGAGGAGAAAGCCGTGCACCTACGACATTATCCATTGGGAACCGCCTTGCTTGTATGGCTTCGCTGTGGACGAGCATGACAGCTTGTTATATGTAAGGTTGCTAGCAGAGAGAATTTGGTAACCACGGCGAGTCGACGTCGGTCTAGACTCCGTTGTAGCTGTAGCTAATCCCACCATAGCAGGCCAATTATGCACAACAGTATAGAACTAGGTATGCTAGAAGTCGGCAGTTACACAGGCCCAGCATGCTGTTCAGCTTTCCAGCAGGTGTGACAATAGTATTGGTCAACCTTGAACCTCCCAATTTCCTTTCCGGTCTCAGTCTTAACCCATCCAGCAATACTACGGCCGGCCAGCTACCTAATAAGTGTTTGTTTGTCAACCTTGAACAAGTAACCGTGAAAAAGTTATTACACACCTGCTACACTTACCACAGTAGGCCGAGGGCCCAATCCTCTATTGCCTATTCCCTAGGTACACAGTACCTTAGTCTACCTTATTCCCCACACAGTAGGTATTCTCTTGTGCCACGTGCAAATGCGCTGCTCTCTCAAAATAGTCCCCTAGAACAGGCAAATCCGCAATCTTTCATGCGGAAATCATACGATCTTCAGGTTCCCGGCATTGCCAAAAGTCGCCAAAGAAAGCCTAGCAGTACCAGCAGGTAGGTTATGTGCCACGCGGGCCGCCCCAAGCCCATCGAAAAGGATGCATGGCTTGATGGTAAAACGGTACCTTGCTGACGCTGCCAACTATTGGCCCGTAGGTACCTTACTAGGTAGTCGCTTTCTCTCAACAGCCAGTACCGGACCGGAATTGCTTCCATCGGAAAGCGGAAGTGAATCGGGCATTCTGCACGGCTCTGTCGGTACATCTGAGAATTCGATAGCATTCGATGATACCCGACGTCTTGCCATCTACGGCCTAGACAGACTTAGGAGACGTTATTCCTTCATCGTTTGGCGGATAGATCTCCGAGCCGTTTCGGGCGCCATTCGCACTGGCCAACCACCCGCTCTTCCGAGCACGTTGCCCCGATATCGTCACCATGAGTCAAAACGACCAACCCGGCCCTACCGAGTCCGAGGCGTGGGCTCGTTCCCAACTATCTCAGGTATGTTGAGCCATGACAAAGTATCTCTGAAAGTCGCTTCCCGATCGACGAAGCCCAATGTTGCCTCTCTTGTGTGTTTCGAGGAGCTGTGCTGATAGTTGCTGTACCCCTTAAGGCTCTTCAAGATCTTGCAAGGTACGGGAATATCTCGCAATGTTAATCCAAAAGCATCGTCAAGTCCGTCGTATTCTTGAGCTTGTATTATCATGCCGTATAAACGGTGTTATGGCCTCTCTGAATCCCTAGCATCTGTGACATCCAAGGATGACCACAGAGTGCACGAGTGTCCCTCACCGCCTCCAATGTCCAAACTTTGAGTGAGCCGGGCGCCGGGCGCCGTTCACCGGAGTCGCTGGGTCAAGCCCCATCTTGGACCCTGAAGACACTAGACCCTTGCAGGCCCGAAATTGCTGCACCCTTCGTGCAGCAAGACACGGCAGGGATATAATAGTGTGTGTGCAATTCGATATACCGCCCACTGCCCAGAGTTTCCTACCAGCGTAGCGGCTCGTCCAAGCGAGTGCCACCGACTCTACCGGTATTCTGTTGCGGGAGCCGCACCAGCGGAGCAGAGATTGCGCCGCACTGCTTACCGCGAAGATCCCCCTCTGGAGCACACAAATCCACACTTCTTGGGTACGGATAACAGGAGCTTAGACAAGCTAACACCCCCGGTCACAGAGGCGAGCAGACGGCCAATGCGCTGGAGAACAGCCTCAGCAAGCTTGAGAGCAAACTAGACGAGCTGCTGGCCTCGTTCGAGGTCAGTGTGGAGGAGATCGCGACACCTAAGGACTCGGAGGCAGCTAATAAGGGCGCAGGAGAGGGCCAGGATGGTGATAGAAAGGATGGGGAAGGGCCTGAAGGGGAGAATGGAGTAAAGCCATAACACACATCACCGCTAGCGAAGCACTACGACATCGACTTGAGGTGTAGATCATGCCAGCCCTAGATAATTGAAACACTCTGACAAAGCCCCTGAGTGCTATAACACCTCAGGAACACGTGTGATGTAAAACCATTGAACAGCAGCTGGACTGAGATTCTACAACAGGAACCAGGACAGTTGAGTGAGGAGACTGCGCCCTACGTGTGATCACTTGCGACCGTGATACGTAATACAGGAAATAGACCAGAAGCAAGTGACAGTCAGTCCAACGTTACGGTCTAGCTCGTGATTCAAGAAAACAAAGGCAAGTTTACATCAAAGCCCGCCGCTATTACTAACATCCATATGGCAGGCATAGACTGGCCTGAAACCAGTGAATGCGGCAGTCGCAAAGCAAGACGCTCGTAACAAGACTATTCTATCCCGTTCGTAATCTCAGCAGTCCAGTCCTTCTTGATGATCAGCTCGTCGAGCTCGGGTGTCTTGGTGATGACAAGGCCCTTCTCGTTGGCCAGATGGAGCAGACAGATGAAACCGTAGCTCGTCGAGATGTCGTCCATGACCTGCTTGGGATACACGCGCTGCAGGTCGTTCATGACATCCGTAAACTTGAGAGCCGGATCTTCCTTGCCGTTGTCCTCATCAGGCGGTGTAGGTAGCCTCGAACGGTCCGGATCCTGTAAGCAAAATAACATAGGTTAGCCAGACACGTTATAACGCATTTTCGCCAGACGTCATGGGAGGCAGGATAACCTACGTTCTCAAGCCTCTCGAGGCCCATTCCCTTCCAGATCTCCTCCTTCAACTTCCTCACGTCCACCTTCTTCGCCACGCGTGCATACTGCACGTACTCGGGCCTCACCCGCCGGTTCTGGGTGACGAGCATGGTGCCGAACGCCAGATCGGCAGGGTTAGTGACCGTCAGCCCATTGAACGCGCCCGTGACGCCCACCGTCTCGGTGATGCCGCCCAGGTCGCCGACGCCGCCGAGCCCGGGCGAGAAGTGGTCCCTCGCGTCCGCAAACTCGTCCACGTCGTCGCCGTCGTCGTCGCCGGCGAACGGCAGCGCGTCGTCCTGGAAGAAGTTGGCGTCGTAGTCGCCCTGGGGCGGGAGGGCAGTAGTCTCGTCCCCAGCCCCGCCGGCGCCGTTCTCGACGCTGGGCATGGGGGCCTTCTGGGACGCCCAGAAGGCCTCGTCCATCTCGCCTTGGGGCACGTCGACGCCGTCCTGGTGGTCGCCAGCGCCAAAGAACGCGCCGCGGCTGCCGAAGGCGCCTGCCGTGCGCCGGCGGTTCAGTCGGGCTTTGGGCTTGAGGAAGAGGCTGAGGAGCTGCTTGGAGTTGAAGTGCTTGTCGTCAGGAAGGAGGTTCCTCGACTTGGATTTCCAGTCTTTCTTGGGCAGGGAAATGACCGTGTTGCTCGAGGCCTGGTTGTAGATGGCCTCGGCCACGGCTGGATCTAGGGGCGACGCGAAGTCGATTTCGAAAGGCTGCTTTTCCTTCCGTTGCCGGGCGGGCTCGATCGGCTTGTTGGTGTCCTTGATCTTCCGTATCCTCCAATGCTCCGCGCTGGTCCAGTTCTTCTGCAGGGCCTGATCGAAGTAGCTGAGGATGTCTTCGTGCACCTTCTCGTCCTTCTGCGCGTGGGTCATGGAGACGACATAGTCTCCTTCGACATTCTCCAGCATGTCGACTCCGTCGCCTTCGACGGCAGCCCCGTCGCCGAGGCCAGCGTCGAACACACGCATCATCTGCGGTTCCAGCGCAGCCTCACGAGCCCATGCCTCACCACCCTCGCCAAAGTTGACCTCGGGTCCTAGGTCGAAGGCCCCCAACCCGTCGGTGTCGTCAAAGCCGAGCAAGTTTTCGTCATCGATGAACATGCCGGACTTGTTGCCAACTCCCGAACCGTCCTTGTCCTGGTCGTCCTTGTCCTGTCTCCAGTCGTCCGGCGCCTTCAGGAACGGTATGTCCATGGAGCCCGAGGGGTCTCCGAGATCAAAAGTCTTCAGCGAGGGACACACGTCCAGCTCGTCTAGATAGCCGAGGTCAGGGAAGTACCGGGCGCCAAGAGAGGCGATGTCAATCTCGACATCATCGTCATCTTCTTCTTCGGGATTGGCAGATTTGTCGGCCGCGGAGTTGTCTGCGTCCTCGGCATCTGCGTCATCGTCGTCCTCGTCCACGCCGTCGCGTTGCCGTGACTTGGGGACAGCGGACGTATCGCCAGCGTCATCGCTGCTGTCAAACACAATGCGTCCCTGCCCGTCGATCATGAGATGGTTGAGGAGGAGCCCCTTTGCGCCACCTTCGTCGAAGTCCGCCGATGCCTTCTTGAAGAGCGGATCAACGGCGAACTCGAGCTCAAACTTCTTCAGCTGTAACGATGCGAAGGACGGAGCCAAGGTGGCTTCGGAGGACCGTTGTGTCTGCGGAGATGTTAACGTACCTACCAAAATCGACTGTCGCAAGTATTATACGTACCTTCTTCTTGGGCTTCTTCTTCACATTGCCGTCCTCGTCGACCTCCTCCTCGCCATCGTCCTCCTCACCGTCCTCACCATCCTTGCCCTTCTTCTTGCTGTCTCGGCTCTCGGCGAGACCACTCAGCAGCTTTCCCGTCTCGGTGGCGACGCTATCGACTCTGCTCGTGTAGATCTTGACGCACCCGTCCAGCGTGCAACTGGCCTTCTGGAAGTTGACACCGTCGCCCTCCTTCAGCAGCGACATGTCGTAGAAGTAATCGATGAGGGCAAAGTTCCACGAGTTGGCCGCGTTGATCTTGTTGTCGGTCGCCATCTTCATCCACTCCTCGAAGTTGGCGAGGATGGGCACGGCACGCTTCATAGGCGTGACGGCCGACCCGCTGACGACGAAGCCGCCGCGGCTGCTGTCGTCGTCGATCAGCATGGCGCTGCCTTCCCTATCCCCCTTCGCAACCCCCTTTGACCGGCGGGCTGGAGTGCGCGGATTGGACCCGGGGGACTCGATGCCCGAGTTCTCGTCGCCGTCCAGCATGGCCAGGCTGCTGACCTTCCGTGGCGTGCCGACTGCGGCGGCCTTGAGCTGGTTGATCTGCGCCTCGTGTAGGGCCTTGCGGCCGTGCGATCGGCGCGCCTTTTCTTCCGCATCGTCATTCAGTGGGATCCTGTTACCGAGAGATCTCGTGTTAGTGTTCCTGTTCGCTTGAGGATAGGCTGCATCTGAAGCATCGCGACTGACTTGACTGGCGAGCCTTTGAACGGTGAGGCTGTCATGGAGCCCGAGGCGACCCTGCTGCCGCTCTTCCGCGGAACCTGTGCTACTCGGGGCATGTTTGCGGCGGTCGTCGATGTTTGTGGTGGGTTAATTCAAGACTGTCGTCGCAGGATGCAGAGCCGGGCGCATGCGACGAGTTTAGAGTGGTTGTGGTGTTTTTGTTTACTTTCAACGCGACGACGAGACGCTTATCGGCACGTGCTGATAAGCGCGTGACGAGCCGGTGCGGAGAAGAAGAGTGGGGCACCCTCCACCCGCCTTACTTACGCAGTAGGTACGTACCGGGTGTACGTACCGCGGTAACGAATGAACCGAGCACAAAAGTTATGCACTGAATCGTCATCCTTCTGTCCAGGGTCTTCTTATCATTCGCTTGCCGGAGTGACCGTTTGTTCGGGTGTGCCTTGGAATATTCAGTGGTTTTCATGGCCTGATTCCCATTGCTCTGTCACCGAGTCTGTGAAGTGTACAGAAGTCCGCGTCAAGCTTTTACAAGCATTTAGTCTGTTACACGAGACCTCTTGGATGCCAAGAGTTCCAGTCCAGGGGACAGAACAAGGAAAAGAACAGAGTGAACGGACCCCACGGCCTGTGATGGCGTTGATGATGTTTCCGAGTTATGCTTAAACGGCCTGTACCTGGCAAACCGTCACACCATATCTCTTCATTCTTCCTCTGCAAATATCCTATCTAAGCATTAGCCTTCACGATTGGAAGGCATACATACCTACGCTATTGTTTATTACCTTGATCACATCACGTGCGTTTGCTATGAAGCCAGAATGCCGACAGCTCTCTCCGCCAAACGGCCGAAATACAGCGTGAGGCCGTTCTTCATTTCGACCTTCATCATCAGCGTCCTCGCCACATACGCACTGTTTATAAGAGGCCCTATCCCTTACGCAGACGATGTTGCGCCCTATCTTGGCCCCAGGTCGGTGGCCGCGGAGCCGGAGTGCAACACAGTCCACAATGCAAAGGACAAGTGCGCCTTCGTGCTCCGGTACTGCGACGACGACGAGGCCGGTCTCATCCAGTACCTCACCTTCTACTACTGCACCCTCGGCAGCGTGAAGCCGATCGCCTTCATTATCATGGTCGTCTGGCTAGGTCTGCTGTTCTCGACGATAGGAATCGCCGCCAGCGACTTCTTCAGCGTCAACCTCAGCACCATCGCCAGCATCCTCGGCCTCAGCGAGAGCCTGGCTGGCGTGACCTTCTTGGCCTTTGGCAACGGCTCGCCGGACGTCTTCAGCACCTTTGCCGCCATGGGCTCTAACAGCGGTAGTATGGCTGTTGGCGAACTGATAGGAGCGGCCGGCTTTATCACTGCTGTCGTCGCCGGTTCCATGGCTCTGGTCCGCGAGTTCAAGGTCAGCAAGAGGACCTTCGTCCGAGATATCTGCTTCTTTATTGTTGCTGTCGGCTTCGCCATTGGCTTCCTCGCCGACGGTAGGCTGCAGTTGTGGGAGTGTTTTACCATGATCGGCTTCTACCTGTTCTACGTCGTCACTGTGGTCGGCTGGCATTGGGTCGCAACGAGGAGGAAGCGGAAGCGCGTGAAGGACAGCACTGCGCGCAGTCATGTCTATGCGCCCGTCGCTCATGGCGCAGACGAGCTGGAGCCGTACCGGGATGAGGAGGACGAGGATGACACTGCGCCTGTCGGTGCACGGTCTCGGAGCGCCGCCGAGGCCATCGATATCAGTGCCTTGGAACGCGCGCCCCTGATAGAGGTCGACGATGTTTCACCGATAGACGAGGATGACGAGAGGGGAGTGCACATCGCGGCGGAGATGACAAGCAGCATGCGCGTCAACCGGCCGCGATGGGGAAGGAGCAATACCACCATCACGCCCATCCGGCCGAGCCTCGTCGGCGCCTTGGAGTTTAGGTCTGTTCTGGCGTCATTACAGCGAGCAAGAAATATGCACCTGACACCGCTTCCTCCACGCGGTTATTTTGACGCTGCGCACGCGGCTTCTTCCTCGGCGGACGATCTGAGGATTCAGTGTGGTCAAGCAGGATCGCACCTCTCGGTCCCGGCTACGACTAGGGATCGAGCCCTGTCATCTGGCCACACGCCGCTGAATCTGGATAGTGTCCAGCTACCGAAACCGAATTTCGTAGTCAACACCTCGACGCCCCCGGAAAGTCCGAATGATCAACGGCCTATACCTCCTATCGCAGGGGTACTCCAGGAGTCTGCCGAACACAGCTTGGTAGAGACCCCTCCCCAGCTGCAGCCGTCTTCGAGGGGCGGTAACCTGCAACTGCGGATCCCTAGCCCATCTGGCCGGTCGAGCGGGCACTCGTCTCCGTCACTTTCTCCGTTTCCTGGGCTATCCGAATCGCCTCAACCTATGACGCCCAACCCACAAGCTCCGGCCTCAAACTTCATGCTGCCAAATGCCTCTGGAAGGAGGCGGTCGACCCACGGTATCCATGTCGACGAACAAGAGGATAGCCCCAGGCCCGTGAAGTGGTGGCCGTACAAAGTGCTGCCGCCCCCTCACATACTACTGGGGACGCTCTTCCCGACCCTGCAGGGCTGGGGCGACAAGACCATCTGGGACAAGATAGTCAGCGCCGCCTCCGTCCCGAGCATCTTTCTGCTCGTCGTCACCCTCCCCGTGGTCGAGACCGACAACGACGACATGGAGTCCGAAATCGCCGACGTGCCCGAACCCACACTCGGCGGGCCAGGCAGCGGACCGGCGGCGGTATCCGTCGAGGAAGACGCCGCAATCGAACCAGAGACGGTGTGGCAGCACTACCGACGCCGTACCAAGTCGGTGACCAGCCGCCTGTCACTGTCAGAGTCGCCGGCCATCGCGCCTCGCGACCACGCACCGACGCCTGGGCAACCTACTGGAACGACAAACGGCAACGGTCCCAGTACTACTACCTTCTCCAGCCTGCCCGAACCCGCGAAACCGACCGCCGCGGCTGCGCCCCCCGGCCGCCGTCCCTCGTCCACGTCGGCCTCGGCGCAGCAGCAGGAGCCGCCCGAATGGCACCGGTGGCTCGTGGCACTGCAGCTCTTCACCGGCCCCCTGTTCGTCATGCTCGTGCTCTGGGCCAACATGTACGAGGACCTGCCGAGTCCCACCCGGACCCTCGTGCGGCTCGTGCTCTACTCGCTGCTCGGGTCGGTGGTGATGCTGGGCGTGCTGCTACTCACGACGTCGCCGCGCCAGAAGCCCAAATACCACTCCCTCCTCTGCTTCCTCGGATTCATCATTAGTATCGCGTGGATCTCGACCGTGGCCGGGGAGGTGGTGGGCGTGCTCAAGGCGCTGGGCGTCATCCTCGGCATCTCCGAGGCCATCCTCGGCCTGACCGTCTTTGCGGTGGGCAATTCGCTCGGCGACCTCGTCGCCGACGTCACCGTTGCGAGGCTGGGGTACCCCGTCATGGCACTGTAAGTTGTGACTCCTTTTTTTCTTCTCCTTTTACCCCCTAGACGTTACCTTTATATCCGCGGCAGACAGGGGAAACAAACAAGGAAATTAGCAAAAAGGCAGCTGCTAACCGACAACAAAACAGAGCGGCCTGTTTCGGCGGACCGATGCTCAACATCCTCCTCGGCGTCGGCATCGGCGGCGCATGGATGATCATCAAGTCCGCCAACGCGAAGCACAGAAAGCACCCGGAGAGGCCGACGGTCTACCACCCCTACCGGATCGAGGTGGGCGAGACGCTGCTGATCTCGGCCGTCACCGTGCTCATCACACTGGTCGCCCTGCTGGTGGTGGTGCCGTGGAACAAGTGGGTCATGAGTCGCCGGATAGGTTGGGGGCTGATAGCCATTTGGGCGGCTGGCACCGTCGTCAACGTCGTCGTCGAGGTGACGGGGCCATGGTCGGAAGTAGTAGCAGCATGAGGACAGATACCCTTCTATAAGACAAGGGCTCAAGAGCGTTTTACACATCAGCGTTTACACAGCATATTTAATGTTCATGCCGGCAAGGTCTGGCAAAGTCACAAGCAGATATGTCTACATCATCACATACGAACGTTGTTGCAGCAGTTGGTATGTACAAACTTATGAATACTGTATTGCCAGTCGCAAACGCGGACGCCCGTAACAAATCCCTTGGCCAGCGACTAACTCTTCCTGTCTGGGGGTATAGTGGACTTACCGGCTAGAAGCAGATAAATATATACAGCCGCGAGGCCGAGACAAACATGCCAGCCAGTGCTCGTTTCATTAAGTTTCTCAGCCATCCGACAAGGAGAACTTGTCGTCTAAGATCGCGACTAGGAACCCCCCCATTTGCCCAACTTTTGTACGCCTCCTTTTTCGCGGCAAAATGGAATCAAGAATGCCCTCGGAACAAGCCCTCGTAAAACCCTCGGTAAGCAGTCGTGACGCGAAGCTTGGTCCACTCCAAGATGTTTCTCTCTGTCGCAGTAGCAGAGAGAACATAAGGAGCTTCGTCCCAACTTCATGGTATCAAAAGCCCTCAGAGCCAACAGGAAAGCCCACGGAACAGCGACGAAGCCAACGGAAGCCCTCAAAAGGAACCCATCTTTGGTATCTCGAAAAACAAGAGATAACAAACTTTCGCCATTGCCGGCGAAGAAAAGCCCTCCGGTCAGAACCGAGCTGTCAAAGAGCAAGAAACCAGCTCACAGTATCGTATCAAAAAGCCCTCAGGTGTATCGTGCCTCTAGTAGAAGCGTTTCTCTCAAAGCCCACATCTCCATGATGGAGTAAGGATCAAAAGCCGAACAACCCACAAAGCCCACAGATGCTCTCGCGTGAAATCTCTAGAAGACGCCGTTGCGCGCGCCTGTCAAGTACGTGTCAAGTCAATCACTCTAGAAGGTGATCTTCTTGCCCTGGAAGCCACCGCCACCACGGCCGCCACGGCTGAAACCACCGCGGCCACCGCCACGGTCACCGAATCCACCACGTCCACGACCGCCGCCGCCACGGCCTCCACCGAAGCCGCCGCCACCACGACGGTCGCCGAAGCCACCACCGCCGCCACGGCCGCCGCGGAAGCCGCCACCACCACCGCCGTTGTTGTCACGGGCCTTGGCATAGTCAAGGCGGATCTGGCGACCCTCAATGGACTCGCCGTTCAGCTGCTCGAAAGCCTTCTTGGCATCATCAATGGAACCAAAGGTGATGTATCCGAAGCCCTTGGGGCGACCCGACTCACTGAATGGCTTGTTAGCATAATAGTCCCGCTGTGGACAACAGAGCAAGAGGTTGAAACTTACGGGTCGGTAGGCAGACGAAGGCTCTGGACCTCGGCAGCAGTGTTGAAGAAGTCGGAGACGATGGCCTCGCTGGCATCGAAGGGGAGGTTACCGACGAAGAGGGTGTCGCTGGGGGGGCTGACCTCGTCGCCATACTTCTTCTGGCGCTCGGCAGCACGGTCGCGGGGGTTGGCATCGTTGGGCTTCTTGCCGGCAAAGTCAATGCGCATGTCACGGCCGTCCAGGAGGGCACCGGTCTTCTCGGCGTGAGCCTTCTTGGCGACCTCCTCGGTCTGGAAGTCGACGTAGCCGAAGCCGCGCGACCTGCCAGACTCCTTATCTGTGATGACGCGGGCGCTGACGAGACCCTCGTAGCTGGAGAACTCCTGGTAGAGAGCGTCGTCGTCAATGTTCCATGTGAGGTTGCCGACCCACAGAGTGGCGGAGCCCTCGCTCTCCTCAACCTTGGCCTTCTTGGCGGAGGAATCCTCCTCCTCGACGTCCTCCTCAGCCTTGCGCTTGTTGGAAGGAGCAGCCGCCTTGGTCTCCTCCTCCTCCTCCTCATCATCATCATCATCATCGTCGGAGGAGTCAGACGAGTCATCCTCGTCGTCCTCATCATCGTCATCGGAAGACTATAGAAAACGTTAGTATATGCAAATGTCATCTCGAAAGATGGGATCGTACAGAAGAGTCAGAGGATGTCTCGACCTTCTTGGCAGCCTTCACGACCTTCTTAGCGGCGCCGTTAGTCTTGGCAGCGGGCTTAGCCTCCTCGGACTCGGAAGACTCCTCGGAGTCAGACTCAGAGTCGGACGAGTCAGAGCTAGCAGCGGCCTTCTTCTCCACCTTCTTGGGCTTGGGCTTGGACTCCTCCTCGGAGTCAGACTCCTCGGAATCATCAGAGTCCTCGTCGTCGTCCTCCTCGGACTCGGAGCTGGACTCGGAGCTGGAAGACGAGGTCTCTACCTTCTTGCTCTTCTTCTCCTTGCCATTCACAGCCTTGTCGGCTTTGCTGACTAGGTCCTTGACGACGGCCTTGCCCTTGGTAGCGACGGCGACGGCGGCATCCTGGACGGGCTTGGCCGACGACTTGGAAGACTTGGTCTTCTTGATATCTGATTTACCCATGGTGAACGGGTTGTGTGATTGTGAATGTGAATGAGGTTTGTAAGGGGTAGATGAAGGATGGTTGATGAAGAAGGGGAGAGGAAAAGGTTGCTGGGAAGTGGGAGCTGGGTCAATAAAAAGGCCTCGAGAGGTTGGAACTTTTTTTTTTTTCTTTTACCGGTGAGGAGGATTTACGATTTTACGCCGTCAATAAGAAAAATTTCAGTCGAGGCGAAAGGCGGTCAGTTCTTAGGTGGGGTAAGGGTCCTGCATCCCAGCCATTTTTCAGTGCGCTTGCGAGTCAAGCGCCGCACTTTGACAGGCTGACAAGGCTTGACATTTTTTAGCCTTGCTTTCCAGGCTGCCAGGCTGCTAGGCAGGAACGCTCAGCCTTTTCTCGCAATTGGCCTTACGTAATCCAAGCCGGTGGTGGCCCAAGCTCAAGTGAAGCCGAACTTCGAGGTACCGGTATCCACGAGAGGTAGCTTCACCTACGTCGTCAATCAGGTCAACGGCCGGACAGAATTCCACGCAATCGACGGTACAACTATCCGTTGCCACGCATCCAACAACGCCAATTGTACCGCCAAGTCTTGATATCCCTCGTCGACAGGCAAACCAACCCGGTTCCCCGCAGCACAATGCCCACGCCAGAGTCCGCCGCCTTCCTCGCGAAGAAGCCGACAGTGCCTCCGACATTCGATGGAGTCGACTACGACGACAACAAGCGGCTGAAGCAGGCCCAGGACGCGATTATCAGGGAGCAATGGGTCAAGGTCATGATGGGACGCCTGGTGCGGGAAGAGATGAGCAAATGCTATTCCCGGGAGGGGGTCAACCACCTGGAGAAGTGCGGTCATCTACGAGGTCGGTGCTACTGATGCCGCATGCATCACGCCAATTGAATGGAGCTCAGAGCCCAGATGCTGGGATATTTGCTAACTGGTCTCACAGAGCGATACCTGCAACTCCTCAAGGACCACCGGGTCAAGGGCTATCTCGGCGAGCAACAGAACTACTACGACAAGGCACAATAGGCCACCTAAGTCTCTGCCAGGGTGCATCCTGAGATACCGCCGAGAGACAGATCTAATTTTTGTGGTCATTGTGACCCGCGGAGCTGGAAACTGGCGTTGCAGGGCGGGACGGCTAGGCTGAGAGTGCGAAGCTGGAGAAGGTTGGAAGGCCCGGAGGTGCAATGAACGAAACCTCTCACTGTACATAAATCCAATCGATCCATCGAAGCATTGTAAAACAGTACATTTATTTCCTCGCATGGTGAAAGAGCTATATATTAGTCGGTGTTATGTCCATTCTTTGCATGACATGACCCCAGCCGATATATTAGAATTGCCAAAGTGGTCTCTACCGGCCCCCGTAGAAATTTTCTAGCTCGTATGGGGACCCTCAAACCATCAACCAGCACAACTACCATAACCAAACTAACGACATCCCCCCTCCCACTCCGACAGTCTCGAGGCCGCGACCTCGATCACAACACTCGAGGATGATCTGCAGGACATGTTTCCGGAGGGTAGCGTCCCTGGCGGCGAGGCAACCGATAAGGCAACCGATATCTCTTCCGCTGAGGTCGTTCTCGACGAGCATACCCTTCCGCAATGCCGCGGCCGCGCAACAAGCAGCCGCACCACCGATGCCCGAGCTCGACACCCCGACAGGCGAGGAGGGCTCCGACGAGAAGCCGTCGCGATCGATATGTCGGGCCGGGACGCCGCTCAACGGGCTGAACTACATCAAGGGCAAGACGGACCCCGTCGCGCTGGCCGACGAGGAGTACCCGGAGTGGCTGTGGGACTGTCTGGAAGTGCAGAAGAAGGACTCCGATGCTGCGGACGACGAAGCGGGCGATGAGTTCTGTAGGTTTCACTCTGTCGCTCCCCGGAAAAGCATTTCGGTTCTCTGAACATATGTCTAACCCGGGTGTACTCTTCTAGCCAAATCCAAGAAGCAACGACGACTGGCAGCCAAGCGCCAGCGCCAGCTCGAAGAGCAGATCATGAAGTCGGGAGACCTGTCGGCCCTGGCCCCCAAGGTGCCGCTTTCGCAGCAGTCGATCAACCTGCCGGCCAAGGAGGACGGCGACATCAAGGACGCGCTGGAGGCGTCTGCGAAGAGGGAGGAGCTGCGCAAGGCCATGCGGAAGGAGAGGAAGGCCAAGATCAAGGAGACCAACTACCTCAAGTCTATGTAGGGTTTGTGACCGGGCAATCTGGTACCCTCGGAGCGAGGAGCTGTATATCACCACATGTGCTGGAAGATGGGAGAAACGTCATCTTGTTGTATACTCTTGTATAAATATTTAGCCTTCCAGTCCATCCGGGCATTGTGTATGCCCTAAGAGAACCAATCGCTAAGCCTATGGTTCAAACCATGCTATCCAAACACACTCGATAACATGTCCAGTGTGCTGTCCCTCTCGATCAAAGTAGTAGCAGCAGAAGCCATAAAATCTCTCCCATCCGGTGTCAGGTTTTGTACCCGTCCACTGTCCGAAACACCTTCCAACGCCGTTGCAATAGCACTCGCACTCAATCCTCGTCCTCCACTTCGCCAATCGACCTCTTCTTGAGCTGGATCTCGGCATCCGCGTTCCTGATTACCTGCTCCAGGCGCTTCCGCAAGATGCCCGACATGCTCTGCCGCAGCTGCTCCTGGTATCCGGCCTTCTGCTTCTCGAGGCTCGCGATCTCGTTCCGCACGCTCGCCTTCTGGTCGTGCTCTCCGTCCTCGCCCTCCTCGCCCTCCTCCATGTAGCCGTGCTCGTCTCCCTCGCCCTCCTCCGACTCATCCTCCTCCTCCTCGCTGTCGCCCTCGTCTTCGGCCGCGGCCCGGGTGGCCGCAGGCGCGCCGTTAGCCGTCGCAGCTTCCGCAGTGGCGGCCGACGGCACCCCGGCCTCCGCTCCGGTCCCGGGTTCATCCTCGGCGAACATGGCCTCGAGGTCCTCGTCGACTTCCATCTCTCCCTCGTCGCCTTCGGCATGCTGCGTGGCGTCCGCGTCGCCGAAGTAGTCCTCTTCCTCCTCCTCGCCCTCGGCATCGGCCACTCCCTCCTCTTCCTCCTCCTCTTCTTCTTCCTCCTCGTCCTCGTAGTACATCTCCTCGTCGCCGTTGGCCTGCGCGCGCTCGTCGACAAACTCGTACTTGGTGCTGACGGCCTCCTTGTCGGCCCTCAGCAGCCTCTCGACCTCGGCCTCCTTGTTCTGGATCTCGAGCTTGCTCAGCCTCTTGCGGAAGCGGCGGTGTATGCAGTCGTGCATCGGCGGCGTCAGGCCGTGCGGCCACCTGTACCCGTGCTCCACGGCGCGGGGCAGCGGCACGGTCCTGGCCTCGTGCTCGTCGGCCACGCGCGCGAACACCAGCAGCATCTGGCAGATGTCGGCCGACTTGACGAACGACTTCTTGTCCCACGTCTTCATCCCCTCGGTGATGGTCGGCAGATCGACCAGCACGGCCGCGTAGTTGGTGCCCTGGACCGTGACCATGCACCGCCTCCCTTCGCCGTCGACCCAGCGCATGGCGACGTCGGCGCCGCCCTGGCTCTTGGGCAGGCCGACCTTGCGCTCCTCGATGCACCGCCGGAGGTAGTCGCAGTGCTCGCCGGGCATCATGCGCAGGACGAACTGTTCCTCGATGACGGGGTCGAGCTCGCGGTCCTCGGCCTCGGAGTCGTAGCCGTCGCCGTCCGGGCGGGGAGGGATGCCCCTGGCCGACTTGATGACCTTGAGGGAGGGGGTCTTGGGGGCCCCGGGCGTGACGGGGGTCTGCAGCAGCTTGATGCGCTTGGCCTTGGGCTCGCCCCCGTTGACAGTGGTTGCGTGGGGCTGTTGTTGGTGGCGGTAGTGGTGATGCGGGTTCTCGTCTTCGGTGTCGTCGCCATCCATGTCGCCGTTGGCTCGCTTCTTAGCCGACGGCTTCATAATCCGCCCGGCCTTGGTCTTGATAAGTGGTGGCTGGGTATGCTGGGGGGTCGGTACGGGGGGCGGCGCCATGGCGACGGCGCCGCTGTGAGGGTGGACGCCATCGACGGGCGTGGGCGGTAGCGAGGTGCGGACGTTGAGCTTGATCTTTTGCCTGCCCTCTGCGGAGGGCGTGCCCGGGACGGAGCCGGCGGGCGAGTGTAGGCGTGGCGGGAGGGATGAGAGGGGTGGCGGCGATCCCGCGGTCGAGGGTTCTTGCTTGATGGTTGGTCCGGAGAAGCTGCCGCTGCCGGGCATCTTGAGGGTTATCTTGGCCATCTTGGCTGTGTTTTGCTAGATGCTGAGTAGATGGTGAGGGTTGGTAGTATCGGAGAGAAAGGGTTGGGTGCGCGGAGGAAGAAGCTGGCGCGCGAGACAGCGGAGGTTATGAAGGTGCGTGGTCCATCGGCGGGTGAAGGTTTCGCGTTTTGTCGGAGGGAGAATAAGGTTCCAAGGTCAGAGAGTAAGGTTGGTTGTGGGAATAGCCACGTGGTCGCAGCTCGGGCTCTATCTATTGTGAGATAGCTACGCAGCCTGGTATATTGTCCGGAAGAGGTGCGAGGTCATCAAGAGAGACGTGCAGGGATGTTAGGTAGTAGCGTCCTGTGGTCGAGGTACCTTGTCCAATGTTAGTGAAGCAAGCCAAGTACAGGGTACTTATTGAGCTTTGTAGCCAGTAGGGAAGGTGCCGTCGGACCGCTTCCACGGTGCTCTTAGTGCGCTAGCTTGAGCCTCAACCAGTGTCAACCACAGTGGATTTAATCGGCGGTGTAACCTTTACTGCGGGCCAAGGTACACAGTACTTGAAGTATTGCCAACCTCTGATTGTTTGGCATCGAATTATCATAGTCGCAACCTGGAACTCCGAGGACGTCGCAACAACCATAGGACAAGATCCAGAAAGCCATCTCACATCGCATCTTACTGTGCCCAAGGGCCAGGCTGTGGAGAGGCCCCAAGACCACATTGATTACCTATTCACCATTATCATGGGTTGATGAGCACTGGCAAACCATCTCGTTCACTCCCTCATCTTTCCAATTCTTCTTCAAACTCGCCATTGGTAATATCCAAGTGGTGGCAGCGGCATACCTTGGAACTCTGTGACTAGAAAGGAAAAGAGAAGGAAAAGAAGAGGCATCTCCAAGTTACAGAAATGACTCCCCCAACCACCCTCTTCCACGCACTCCTCCGGCCCAGCATCCTCCAGATCCTCCGCGCCACGGGCTACCACGGCGCCCGCTCCGCCGTGGTCGACATCCTCACCGACCTCGCGGCGCGCTACCTCTGGGAGCTCTGCCACATGACGGCCGTCTACGCCTCGCACAACGGCCTCGACCCGGACAGCGGCGCCCCGACCGTCGTCGACGTCCGCATGGCCCTGCAGCACGTCGGCGCGCTGCTGCCCGAGCGGCCCGAGCTCGAGCAGGAGTACCGCGGCGTCGAGGACACCCGCGGCGTCGACGACTTCGTCGCCTGGTTCGACGCCAGCCAGCAGAGCGCCGAGATACGCAGGGTAGCCCTCGACGGCATCGACGACGCGACCAATTATCTCGACGGTGAGTTACACTGGCATTGAGTTTCATAGAAGAATGAAACAACCGGCTGACTATCACCGATCACACAGCATTAAAACAGAAACACGGCCGGTCGGACGACGACTCCAAGTACGTGGGGACGCTACTCGGGAAGCCCATCGAGCACGGCGGCGACGTGCTCGTCGAGGGCGGCGAGGTCCCCAGCATCCGCGAGTGGGCCGAGAAGAGGCGCGCAGTGACGGAGCGGAAGCAGAACGCGCTCGCCAAGATAGACGGGGCACATCCGGGCGACGGTGTCGACGGTGACCCGGGCTCGAGACCCTCGAGTTCGGGGCTGAGTTCGCTCGGCGACCGTACCATCGACCACGACATGTCGGACTACGTATAAGGGAGGGGGCTGCTCGGCGTGTTTATCCTGCTTTGATACCATTTTATGCATTAGCGATGGCGTTTGGATTACAAAGGCGGCGTCGGCTGGAACGGAGGTTAAGTGTACCTTTCGAAAGTCTCCTGGAGACCGTCGATGGAGGTCATCAGCCAGGGAAGCCCATGGCTGGCTGGCAGGACGGAGAACTACAACTTTATGCAGGGATAGCAGAGACGCTTCTTGGTGATAGAAGAGAGAGATGACACAGTTAACCACCTTTTGATAGGTGAAGAAATCCGATGCTATAACATTTCGCTGTGTCCAAAATCCCCACGAAATTTACAACGGCTTCACCACACCTCTCGCCATCCATCTTCCCGCACCACCGACGAGGCTAGAGGCTATCTGCTATATGTCCCGGACTCGCTCACCCTGTCCAGGTTGAACGCGGCGCTGACGAGGGCCAGGTGGCTGAAGGCCTGCGGCGTGTTGCCGAGCTGCTCGCCGCTGCGCGCGATCTCCTCGGAGAACATCATCAGGTGGTTGGAGAAGCTGAGCATGTTCTCGAACAGGTTGATGGCCCGCACGAGGTACTTCGGCTCGTACACCGCCGCCCGCGTCATGGCCTCGACCAGCCAGAAGGTACACATGCTGAAGGCGCCCTCGCGTCCACCTACACCTGTCGTCAAGCATGCGTTAGTATTTTCTGTGACATATATAAATATATATTCATCATGACCGAGTGTGCGGAGTTGGGGAAAAGGAAAAGGGGGGGGGGGGGGGGGGGGGGGTTGAATGTTGGCTTGAAAGTCCCGGAATCCGCGGGGTCGGTTTATTTGCG